>JARYHS010003330.1:0-56500 GCA_031002005.1 Vandiemenella viatica
CGAAATTTGGCATGGTCAGGAACAGCGTTTCTCAAGCTTTTCAAACCAGATGACCAGTAAATTGTCAAAAATATCATATGGACCACTACTTTACATGATCCTATGTTTTTATCTGTGTATGTGTTAGTAAAATCAGGGAAATACTTTACTATGCCCTTATAACATAATAGATGTAAAAGAATGTTTTGAATTCCTAGTAAAATACAGATCTGAAACTGGAAGTTATTAAATTGATTAGGCTGTCAATATTTAATAACCAAAGAATAATAATGTTACTATGAGGTGATTGCTACAATAAATATACCAACGACTTGCACAAAATAAATGTGAGGAACTAGACCTTACACACACACACACACACCATATATACATATATATATTATTTACTGTTATCCGTCTTTGACTGATTTGAAGCAATCCTCCATCCCTTCTTTGCGCTAAACCTTTCATCTCAACATATCCCTTATGCCATAGGTCCTCAATTGTCTGCTTCATGTATTCTAATCTCTGTCTTCCTCTACAGTCCTTAATTTCTTCTGTTCCCTCCACTAACAAATTAATCATTCCTGCATGTCTCAAAATATGACCCACCATCCTGCCTCTTCTTTCTGTAAGACTCTTCCACAAACCTCTTTTTCTCTCTCATTACTTCCAAAACCGTTCATTTCGTACTTTATTTGTCCACCTAATTTTTGGCATCCTTCTATAGTACCACATTTCGAATGCTTCAATTTTCTTTCTTTCTGGCCTCACTGTCGTAAAGTGCTGTGCTCCACACTCAGAGTTTTAAAAGGTTCTTTCTAAGTCCTAGATCAGTATTTGAAACTGGAAGATTCTTCTTTTCATGAAGACTCGTTTTGCTAGTGTTAATTCACTTTTAACATCATTCCTGCTGCGACAATCAGTTGTTATCTTACTTCCCATGTAGCAGAATTCACTTACTTCTTCTATCGCATCCGATCCTATTTTTATATTTAATCTATTAGTATTGGCATCATTTCTACCACATTCATCCCTTTTGTCCTGCTTTGATTTATATTTAGTCCAAACTTTTCTTACAGTAGTTTGTTCATGCTATTCAGTAACTTTTCAATATCCTCAGCGTGTTCTGCTATCAAGACAACGTCATTAGCAAATCGTAGCATACTGATTATTGTCTTATAAAGTGTGAATACCATATCTATTCTGACCTGACAGTGTGGCCTCACAAAATGCACTTTACACAAACAAAGAATACACTTATCACACACAGAACATACTCGTAGCTACACATTTCGCGGATGGATGGCAACACCATACTCCCTCAGTTTGGTTGTTTGGGATTTTCTTATTAATTCTTTTCTGATGTTGTATTCATCACATCTAAGAATGTAATGGTAAATATCTTCTACTGCCTCACATCTGATAAAGTTCGGCGACTCAACGATTTTCATAATGTACTTTTTATCATTTAATAGGGCGTGTCCTGTGCGTTATCTGTTGATCAGGATTATCTTTTTCCTGCTTAAATCTTTTGTTGCATACCATGGCTTGTTGTTGATATTATTATATTGCCGATGCCATATTCCTTTGATGCTTTGTTGTTTTGTTGTTTTCCCATTTCTCGTCCCATTCGTTCCTTATCAGGTTGGATGCACAGTGTCTGAGATCTGTGCAGGGATTAGTCGTGTCCAATTTTCCAGTGGCCGCTAGTTCTTGTTTTGCTGCCCGGTAACCCATTTCATTGCCATGTAAGCCCACTTGACTTTACATCTATGTCCTTTGTTGTCTGTTTATCTATCTCTCTAGCTACTTCGTATGAAACGAAATTTTTGCTCTTGCCTTCGGAATCGCCAAGATTGTAAAGCGCTTCTTGAATCAGAACAGATGACATCTATCTTTAAATCTGCCTTTTGGATATATTGTAACACTTTAAGAATAGCAAATAGTTCAGCCGAGAAGCTCGAAAATTGAAACTGATTAGTGGAATGCTTCGACGATGTCGCCCGCCGAGTCAACATAGGCGGCTGCACAGGCCTCCATTCGGATTTAGAGCTGAATACCCGATGCTTATCGAATGTGCCGAGATAGCGTTACTATTCCCTCACATTTCTTTCGAACTATTTTGATCAGGTTCTAGGTTAGTTTTCTACTCAATCCCAATTATACAGTGATGCGATGACAATAACCCCAATTTCATACAATACCGTAATCTTACAAACGGGGGAAAACCGCATTAAATCAAGTAACTAAATCTTGCGTGATTTTACAACAATCACAACAAATACAATACATAATACAATTGTCGCAGCGCATACTTCGGTTCACAAATTTTTAAAGTGATACTGGTTTGTGCATAGTATGTAAAAATTGGTAAGGGGCGTCCACTAACTACGTGAGTAGTTTTTTTAAATCTGGGCCCCCCTCCCGCCCATACCCTTGGTCAGCATTGGTGAGATCTAGTGGGACCCCTCCCCCTCCCTTTGTGAGATCCCATTTGTGCACACGTAATTAATGGATGCCCCTTAGCGCGTATGCGCAGTTAACGTTCTGCGCATGCGCGCTTACCGATAATTTGATGCAAGCAGCTTGTCACTTGAGCTCAATGGGTCATATTAAACATGAGGTATATATTTCCTATTTCAGTTACCATAACCCTCGGATACACAAGTATATGATACAAATTCACCAAATACAACGGAAGTAGAATAATAATAATTTTAATAAATATAAATAATAATAGTATTTGTAAATATCAATATAATAAACCCATTATTTTATGTTTTCGAGATAAAAATTTTAGTTTGCTGATGTCCCTCGCATCCTATTAACAGTAAGAACAGTTATCAGATAATTTTGTCCAATTTGTATAACGGCTCTAAACACAAAATATACCAAGGCTTGAAGTAACACTGTATAATCTAGTGAAGTATATCTATAAATATCAACATAGTAAAATATTTTTATTAGTTATAATTAATTTTATTTTACTGATGTCCGTCGCATCCTATTGAATGTAAGAACGGCTATCAAATAATTTTGTCCTAGTTGTATGAAAGTTCTAAATGAAAAATTCTGACTAATGCTCGATGAAACTCGATGTAATTCTGCAAAGTGAGATTTAACTTTTTGATAATTTTCATTTGTTTACGGGAATAACTTCGACAACTTCCTATTTACTTTAAAAATGCAATAAAGATAGTGTCGTTTGTTCACTTGAATGGGACAAAAACAATTCCAGATCTAAAACAAGTTCATAAAAAAATTCACAGAAAAAATAGACAGGAAAAATATACAAAAAAATGTATATGAGGCAAGGAAGTTTCACTTTTTGCGAATGTATACACTGACGCATGTATACACTGATGCATATTATTATTTGTTTTATTTTTTTGTGGTTCAATAAACCGTATATTAGTATTTATCTTTACCACGCATATAACTTACGACACATATGATCTACGAACCTTAGTAATTTATGTTAAGTATTGTAGTTTAATAGATATTAAACATCAACAACATCTAACATAAATGAATGCAATTTTTCTCGACGTTGTTTATTTATAAACGTTTCTCGGGAAACAAACCGAGTAATATTATTATTGATATACAATATTTCGGTGACATAAAACTCCGTCGCCATCTTCAGGTGCAGTTGTAAGCCTTAAAATTTGCCTTGAGCACGTTGTTTTTAAGCGTTTATAAGCGTTTATGGTAGAAAAGGAATTAAACCATACCAAGGATCAGTAAAGCTTCCAAAACGTCTAGGAATTCCTCTTTGTACCTGGATGAACCACATCTTGAATCTGAATTGATAAATTTATCACCAGGTTTCAAAAACTTATTTGGTTTATGGACAAAGGGACACACAGCTCCTGGGAGCAATAACATCGGCAGGCACCTGTTTGCCGACATCATCTACCTCTGAAAGCGTGTGTCGAGGACATATAAACATTAACTCCTGTGGTCCGGTTGTTATGGGTTACCGCAAAAGGCGTAAACTCGCTCACCTAAACATAAACCCCAGCCGTAAATATGACCAGCGTTATTACTTGACACCGTTAAAAATTGTACCAACGAAACTACAACCTTAGACAGTTGTATGGATGCTACAACGATCCCAGTTCTAAAACAAACATATGAATAGCTGACCATGAATCGTCACGACAATGACGTCATTATGACCGAATTTATCGCGAGCGTGCTACGATGAGGTAAATGTCCCATTAAGCTTAATGTCAAACTATAACTTCACTTGTTTATGTCGACTATGTCATTATAGCTCACAGTGATTATGGGCAACGAAAGGAAATACAAAAAGACACTACCTTTTATTAAGGAACTATTCCGGCATTTATCTCCAGTCATTTCGAGTGAGCATGCAATACGTAAATTTGGATTGCAGTACTGGAAATAGCTTTCTCGTCCTCCGGAATACCCATCCCGAATGTTAATCGCTCACCTAACAGCCTTTTAGTAGTCTTTCATCGAATACACATGCATCTAATGTGAAATATATCTGTTTATATGTTGTTATAAATTTCTTACGGCTTTTGTCTCTCTGTCCATCCCTTTGTCCACGCATGACCTTAAGAACTACCATACCAATTTCGATGGAGTTTTCATAGTTTGAAAGATTGTGGTCTAGATTAGAATCTACGGTATATCCCACAAAAACAATTCTTGTAAAAATAGGCCAAGTCTCGTGTTCATGTAGTGACAAAAAGTTATGAGATCTTCTTCTGCGCCAAGTCTACACTTTTCAGTGTGTATTCACTTCACTTTGTGAACAGAATGGTTTCTCTCGGTGTCATCGATCGTTTATTTAGGATAAAAAAAAATCTGATGACTTGGCCATTATGCAAGTCATAATTTTTACTGAAATTGAGGGCATGATATATACTTGTCAAATTCGAAAAAGAGCGAGAGAAATCTTGGCTTTTAGGTATTTATACGTTTGAAAAAGCAACATATTTAGGTATTTATATAGGGTAACTAAAACATGGCGTACATAATGGCCAAGTCATCAGATTTTTTTTAATCCTAAATAAACGATCTATGACACCGAGAGAAACCATTCTGTTTCACAAAGTGAAGTGAATACACACTGAAAAATGTAGACTTGGCTCAGAAGAAGATCTCATAACTTTTTGCCACTATTGAACGCGAGGCTTGGCCTATTTTTACAAGAATTGTTTTTGTGGGATCTCATTTCTTTTTGTAAGTTTATCGCTTATTCTGAATCGCCGCTCAAATTTAGTGATTCCATTTGAAAATCAGCGAATAAGAATATTTCAGAATTTAAGACATCAATATACGTTACCAACAATGACCCACTCTCTGAAAACAATGGGTGTGCGCCGTAGCCAAGCAATTGCCGTTAGTTTCACTACCACCAGAGGCGGCCCGAGCAATTTTCAGGTGGTGCGAGATCTCATCGTGGCGCCCCAAATGAGCAATCGCTTATTCGTGATTAAGGTGTCCATATAGATATACTGAAGATAACACAGTTTCTACATCCTACTAATATTGCTTCGATGTTTTACTGTTTCACGTCGAAACTACTGAACTGCTCGGGATAAATTTGGAATAATGTATTATCCATCTACTTTTATCCCAAATAGCACTTCCCGTGGGATTCGAATATGAATGCTTTGTGAATTCCACTTGAGCAAATCCGCGGGAAAAAGATTTTATATATGATAGTAACTCAAACCTCCGGAAAATTAGTATAGGATTAGCAGCGGTATGAATGAGAAACAACGGTAAAAAGAATTACTGTATATTTGAAAAGTTATTTAAGCTTCTGTGGTGAACACAATGCTCATTTCACTTACATGTCAAATTCACAGTTTTTAATAATTTTTTAAAAACTACATAAAAATTGAATATTAAAAATTTCACTTATTAACCGAAAAATAAACTTTACCAAAGTTTTGCCAGAACCCTCGCAGACTAATGCTTAATGCTTAAATAGGTTAAGTTCGTGTATTTTTTTCCCAGGTAAAAACCATTTTCAACAAGTATTTTTCATTGTTTTTGCCTTATTCTGAAGCTAACCTGGCTATTCACTTGGAAATTTGTGCTAATAGAGTGACCAACGAATTATTTATTGCATCGACCATATGCTAAAACACGTTCACTGTAACAATTCTTCTGGATCTGTTGTTATCTAATTTACGGCTCATACTCAAAAAATCTTTACATACTTCGGCATCTGACTGGGTTGATAGGAAATTTTCAATCTGAGAATCAACTTCTCTACCCGTTTGTTATCAGAGCTGGCACTCTTTCTCAAATTCCGAGCTGGGGTGGAAGGGGATATTCTCCATCGCCCCGAAAACTGGAACTGACCTTTTGAAATTTGTTTTAACTGCTTCGTTATAATGTCCTCTTCACGTTTTGAACTATCCTTTCTCGGAGAAGTCATCACGAATTAAATTAAAAATGCCGAAATGTGAGACGCTACGCAACCGCGAAATGTTATGCAAAAAATGAAACAAAAATTATTGGTACCGGTACAGGGATCATATCAACCTAAACAGGTTCGTTTAGTCATAGTGATCGTAGTTGGATTGATTTTGGGCCTGGACCAAGAATAAAAAGTTTACAGGAAATTCGTTCTCCGGTATCCATCTCAGAAACGTAAGCAATCTCTGACTGCTTGTATCGATTCTAAGATGGCGAGCCTGCGGATAAAAATTTTCTATCTGTTAATTTCGTGCGACGTTTTACAACGAAATGTATCTAAAACAGCAAGAAAATATTACACAAAGACTTAACCATCATTTCAAAAGATTGTAATTGGTTTTGAGCCCCTGCGGCATCTAATTGCTGCGCGTCATTCTCACATTTCAGTATTTTTAACTTATTCGTGGCGACTTTTTAGAGAAAAAAGAGTGAAAAAACTTGAAGAGGACATTATAACGCAGCAATCAAAAAAATATTTCAACAGGTCAGTACCAGTTTTGGGGGCGGTGAAGACTATCCCCTTCCACTCCCAAGCTGTTTTTCAGCAACTGTGAAGAGTTTTATAAGTCTACTTTCAGTCTGCATAGCCTTTGTTTACAACGTTTACTTGAAACAATGTATTATACCAAGTCACCACTGTAATTATGAACTCAAATTGCTCCATGATATGGCTAGGTGACAAGGCATCTTGTGCTGCAACTGAATAATTCGTTTCAGAATGGCGTCACGAACTGAAGAGTAGTGATAACGAACTGTAACGATACTAGAAACTCTATTCTTGAAACGAATTTCGCAATTGTTTTGGCGGTATTCCTTCTAAGTGCTTGAATACCACCCTTCATCGCTTCTTTTATCGAGAGAATAAAACAAATATTCTTCAAAGAAATCCTGACAAGGAAACAGATTTGACTGATGTTTTGGCGGCACTTGCTATTACCAGATTTAATGACAGTTACATGGATTAAAAAATGCTCGAAGATGCTGGTTCAGAATTTTGCTTTGGACACATTTGTTTCCTCCTACCAAATTGGATCCACTGTCATATCTTTGGTCTCGACAATCGTTCATATCCAAATCGAACTTTTGCAAAGTATCAATGATAAACAGGGCATCGAGTCCAGCTCCCAGGTCCCAAACATGGAGGAAGGAAATGGTCCCAAAGAGTCACTTTCCGGATTATAAGTACAGCGAAATACTCACGCACTTAGACTTCGTCTTCATTGGTGTCAGGAAAATGATGTCAAAGATAATTGTTCGACGTGACTTATATCAGGAGCTCAATTCAGTATGATGGAAAAATATTTAGATTACCTAACCATAGTCAAAATTTTTTTACGAACTTCATTCGTTTTGAATACATTTGCCAATATAATAAGACATTAGTCTCGTTATTAGCAATACGACAGAGATGCTCCATCATCAAGGATCATATACCCAGGAAGTTACCATGGAGGAAGGAATATATTTCCTTCCTCCATGGAAGTTACCATCATTAGACGTATTTCAGATCCAAAGCTTGTTCTAAACAATACATCATTCATTAGAGCATATATGGGCAACCCCCGGCCCCCGGGCCGGATCCGGCCCTCCACCAGCTTCAATCCGGCCCGCGAGAGATTCAGAAATTTCAAATAAGATTCAAACTCAATTCTCTCATTCATTTTCATTTGATTTTTCTATCTGTTTTTGTTAATTTGCTTTTTGTATGTTTGATTACGCTATTGTAATTCTAATAAACAAAAAAATTTGTGAATTTTTATCGCCTTTTTATTCACTACTACCTACTTATTTCTTACCTACGGCCCGCGATTTCTTACCTACGGCCCGCGGCCTGATTAAGTCCCGAATTTACGCCCTCAGCTAAGCAAAGGTTGCCCATACCTGCATTAGAGGATAGCAACCCACTGTGATTTTTCGTCTTCACTCTGTATTTACAAATGCTTGTCTAGTATATTGAAGTTATTTAATGGACTCAACGCTTCTATACAACTGAGCGTGGTGTGATCATGGAGGATTCCTTCCTCCATGGGTGTGATTATGATCTGAGGAAGTTTCGTGAATTTTGAAACACTCAGATTAGTAACTCCAGTCATCGAATCCTTCTTTTCCCAAATAAAAATGAGACCTTCTGTTGAATAAATAACATATAAACAATATACTTTATCCGCAGATTTAGAATGAACAAGCTATCTACTTCTATAAGTTTCTTCATTTGGTGTTACTCTTTGAAAATATGTATTCGAAAAATGAAGTCCATGATTTTTTTGGGGGGATTTTTTCATTGCTTGAATAATTATTTCGTCTCTGCCAGCACAGTCAATAAGCGACAATTTTGAAATATCGTCATAATTTGTACTTTGAAAAGGCGACGGTGGTGGTATGTCTTGTATACCCACATGTAATCTTTTGAACAGCAGACGACGTTCCAGCCATTGATAAATCTTCTCGCACATGCTGCTCTTTATCAGGAGCCTCGTCTGAATAACTTCCATTAAATGTTTTCTTCCGCCTCGTGTTGAACTAGTTCTGGAGGCGATTCAGATGACTTCTAAAAAAATTGCCAGCAATTTTGAAACGTTCTCAATTTCGTCTTTGTTTTGTTTTCTTTTTAAGTATTGTGCGCCATAAATTTTTTTTTTATTTTTTTTTTAGGTTAGCGACATGTGTTGTCTGTAAAATCCAGATAAGCTTTGTAAATATTTACGATACCAACGTTAATAGTAATTACTGAGGATCTAATATGGTAGAAAGAGATAAAGAGTGCACATGTACCCGCATGCATGAACTTCAAGACCACAGCTGAAAAGGCAGGAAACAGGTGCGGGAGGCGCGACGCGGCTCGGGAGAGTGCTAACTTTGGAACGAGTTGTGATTTTCATGATTCGAATAACTCGAACTGACTCGAATTGACTCTATTCTATGATAACATACGACTATGCACTAAGCTGAGACTCTTATAAACTCTTCTGGATGATATGTTTTAAAAGCTGGGTTATAATAGAATTTATTTTTCATTTTTTGCGCAGACGATCTATCTCTGCCTTTTCGGCGCCCCCCATATGAAGGCGCCCGGTGCGGTCGCACCGCTCGCACCGCCCTAGGGCCGCCCCTGACGGTACCATATAAGTTATGACTGTACATCTCCTGGCGAATGTATTTAGTTTGTTATGTAATTGTTTACGGTACCATGTATGTTGTGACTGTACATCTTGTGGTGTATGTATTATTTTGTAATGGAAGTGTTTAATGTACCATGTATACTATGACTGTGCATCTAGTGGTGTACTTATTATTTTGTTATGCAACTGTTTATCTGTAAATTGACAACTTTCCACATCCCACAGAGCCAGTCTCTTATATTGGCATCAATGGAAAATAAATTTATTGTATTGTATCAAACAGTCTGCAGATAGTAAAAATAAATTTAAAGAAAAAATGAGAGATTATCTTATTGGCAACTCCTTCTACTCCATTCAAGAATTTGAACAAATTAATTAATTTTTTCAATATGACTTTTGCAAAATTCAGTTGTAAAAATTAATGTTTATTGTTATTTCTATTTATTTGTATTTGGAACATATACTTGTTTTTCCTATGATTATGACTCACAAGCTTCGAGCCCGTCAAAAATGACGGCTTGAACGCCATATTCTGGCAGATCAATTTTTTTTATTAAAATTGTTTTTCATATCTGATTTGCTGTTTACATAGCATTACAGTAGTAACTTCTACTGAATTAATGACGACGGAAGTATAGAACCAATAAAATTAAAAACAAATTAGGAATCCCGAAAACTTTTGCTATCCATGTAATATCATTTTTATTTCTGGTCCATTCACAATTCAGAACGATGTGTATGGAACTACTTTTACCCCCATTAATTAATACCTTCAGTAACATGGCGCCTATGAAAGCAGTTTAAACTCATTTCAGAGTGAATTATGCTGTAACAAAATGTGTCAGTGGGGATTTTGATCAACTTAACCACAACCTCCACTAATATTGTTTTCGAAAATCTTAGCTTCTATAACGCTCATATGAATAACGACTGGCATCACCTTTGGTGGTAGTAGCAATTTATTCAGGAAAAACTTGTAAGGTAAAATGAATAACGGTCGGTTCTACTGGAGATTGCGATTCCGCCAAAATAACATTCAGTAATATCGTCATTATACTCCTGTTGTCAGTCGCAAGGCATATTATTTTCAAGCAGTTATTCGGTTGTAATACAACCTTTAGATTACCATTATTTTCAAGCAGATATTAGTACCGGCATAATACAGTTAAATGTAGCGTAAATATTGAATCCCCTTCTCCATTTCTGTGCCTAACTGAAACAGATGAAATAGCGTAAATGTTGAATCTCCTTCTCTGTACATGAATTTCTGTGTCTAGATGTAAATGAACGAAAAGCAAGATGATGGAAGGAATGTAATATGGTGGCTGTTGATTGGCGAGTGAAAGCTGGCAAGTGACCGTTCTCGAACCAATAGCTGTAGCAGCTATAGAAGACGCATCCAGACACCAACTTAGCGTTTTATATAAGAGGATATTGTATGTATGTGTAATAACCATGACATGTTTCTCATGCCAGAGGTCCTTACTCAGTAGGTATCCATGAAACAAGATTGATAAAAAAACACCATTGGCTTGCAACAACATCGCATTGATTTAGTCCTGCCAGACATTTCCAACAGGCCTATTCAACTCCTATAAGAAAACACACCTCAAACTGCACAAAACCATGACGAACATCAGATTCAACAAGAAGTGCAAAATTAATAATGTAATGCCCAAATACATTAATGTGAAGGTAAGCAGTTGGTCAGCCTCCGCAATTAAAACAAAGCAAGTCGCTGAAAAAATGTGGTTAAGTAATTAAATAAAATCTCTATATGCTAAAAAAGACAATTTGAACAAGATTTTGTACAAAACACATTTAGTGCTTGCCAAATCGATAGATAATACATCAAATCTTGCATTTCTAATAGCAAAAACTGAAAACTATACAGACCAGATATTGATGCAAATAAATAAAACTCATAACCAAAAACTGGATCAGTTGTTACTAAGACAGAAATATAGTGAAAAGAGTTGCAACAGGTTAAATACAACATCTGATGCCCAAACCTTCTATCCAAAACTCATAAACTAATCAAAAACAAACATCGATCAACTAGAAACATAAATCTTAGAAAAAGGCCTCAAATACAACACAGTTAACACTTCAGTAGAAAAAATCGTTGAAAAAACAGCAATAGAAGCAGGATATATACTAACCCAAGAACAAAAATCTGAAAGCAAAATAAACATAGGATTAACCAGGGAACTTATAACAAAATTATTGAAACAAATCACATCACAAGGTAACATAAATACCAACAAAGAAACAAAAACACTCAAATGTTTAAAGAAAAAACTCTGGTCTGAAAACACAATAGTTACAAAGGCAGATGAAAGCAATTCAATAGTCTTGATGGATAAAACAGAATACATAACAAAAACAGAAGAATTTATAGAAAAGAACAACATAGCACAACTTAAATCTGATAAAACAAATAGATATCAAGCAGAACTGAAGAAACTACTGAAAATAATAAATATCATTCTTACAGACACCCAAAAGCAACACATCACGCAGACAAATCCTTCATCTCCAACACTGAGAAGCCAACCAAAAATACATAAACCACAAATTCCAATAAGACCAATAATTAATTTTAGAAAAGCACCAACCTATCACTTAGTCAAACACATAAACAGCATTTTAAACCAACACTACATATTAAAGGAGAACAGAAGTATAAAAAACACAACAGAACTCATATCAGAACATAAAAGACTCACACATCCCAAACACAGCAACACTTGTATCATTCGATATTGAAAATATGTACAGTAACATGCCAATCAAAGAAACCATAGAACTAATCAACACAAACCTGAATACTTACAAAATACTACCCAGCAACCATATATAAGTTATCAAAAGCACAATACAAATACTGACATCTCAGAATTATTTCACTTTTAATAATAAATAGTACCTACACCAGGAAGGACTGCCTATGTGATCCCCAATATCAGGTACCTTAGATAATATATTCATAGACAACATTGAAATGGAAATACTGCAAAAACTAATCCCCCAGACAGGATACAAGATTCTGAATTGGTGGAGGTATGTTGTTGATATTCTATGCCTCATAAATGAATCAAATAAAAGAATAAATGAATTACACCTAGACATAAAACTATATTCACAAAAAATTACATTCACAATTGGAAAAAGAACACATAGGAAAAATAATTTTTTTGGATCTCACCATTACAAAACATGAAAACGAACACTCATTCTAAGTATACAGAAAACTACAGCAACAGACCAGATAATACATTCCACATCAAACCACCCAGACAATCACAAACAAGCTGCAATATGTTTCATGCTAAACAGATTAACAGAATCCCACAGACAAAGAGCAACTACCAAATAGAACCCGACACAATAAAGGAAATAGCAATAAAAAATGGAAATGAACCGCACACAGTTGACACAATAAACAAAAAAATAATTAACCAAATGATACTCGAACAAATAATAAACAACACAAAAAAAACTGCAACCACATAGATCCCACCAGAAAAACACATCTACAACACACACACAGTAAAACAAACACACAAACCACACAGTACAATAAAAACAAAAGGAAAAGGTATGCAATGACATATTCCAACAAATACACCCACCGAATCCCAAACATTTTCAAAAAACAAGGCATTAATATTGCACTGCGAAGAAAAATTAGACCCTATTCAGACACAAACAAATACCACAATTCAGGAATTTACCAACTAACCTGTCACAAATGTAAAGCAGTATACATAGGGCAAACACCAACACAGTTCCAAATCATATACAAAGAACATATGAGAGCATTAAAATACAGTTACCATTCCACATTTGCCGAACACCTCAAAGAAAATGACCATTCTCCAACAAACCTAAACACAGATATGCAAATTCTCACTATCAACAACCACAGACACAACACAATCACTATACAGGAATACTTATATATCCAAAAATCAAAAAATGAAGGCAAACAGGTACCAAACGACCAAGTAAACCTCACAAATAAAACGTTACTCAATTTGATATACACAAACTCGACAGAAAAAACGAAATAAACACAAAATGTATAATAAAACCCCACACATATATACATCACACATAAATATAAAATACCACAAACTGGGAACAGGTATACAGTGCTCAAGGTATGGATGAAAAATACAACATTTTTAGTAACATTGTATTAAATTTCTTTGAAAGTAGCTTCCCCTTGAAAAAGTGTCGTGCTTCTCAAAAAGAACAAAAGCCTTGGATAACTATTGGCATTAGAACATCATGCGTTAATAAAAGGAAGATATATATTGCCTCTAGGAACAGTGAGAATGCTAATGTTAAAACACATTACAAACAGTACTGCAAAATACTGAAAAAGGTTATTAAAGAATCTAAAAGTATGTACTACAAACATAAAATTCATGATTCTGAAAATAAAATTAAAACAATATGGGACATTGTAAGAAAGGAAACAGGAAAGAGTAATCAAACAAGTAATGATAATTTTGTCAAAGAAAATTCTTTAGAATCTAATTTCTCAATTGCTGATAATTTTAATAAACATTTTTTATCTGTTGCTGATAAGTTGACTGCTAATAGCTCTGTGACACACAGTATGGATTTTGTCAAAAAAGGCTTCCAAGAAAAAATTAACTCTATGTCTATAAAATTAGCTACTCCAGAAGAAAATAAGAAAAATTATCAAATCCCTTAAGAGCAAATACTCAAGTGGTTATGATGGGATTTCCAGCAGATTAATTAAATTGTGCTCCACTGACTTAAGTAATATACTAAGTTATCTATTCAATATATCTTTACTTGAGGGTACTTTTCCAAAAAGGCTTAAGTATGCTGTAGTTAAACCACTCTATAAAAAGGGAGATAAGGCAGCCGTATCGAATTACCGACCAATTTCAATACTAACAGCCTTCTCCAAAGTTTTTGAGAAAGCAATGTACAATAGAGTTTATGAACTATCTATAAAATAATAATATTCTAATTAATCACAATTTGGTTTTCTAAAGGGTCATTCAACAGAACAAGCTATATTTGCATTCACTGACAATATTTTAGAACGAATAAATGATACATTAATTCCTGTGGGAATTTTTTTGTGACTTATCTAAAGCATTTGACTGTGTAGATCATAAAATTCTGATACAGAAACTTAAGTATTATGGTATAGATGGCATTGTTAATAAATGGCTAAGTTCTTACCTTCTAAATAGAAAACAGAAAGTGTCAATGGAGAATTTTAAGGCTGCCTTAAAAGGTCCACTGTTTTCTGATTGGAAATTAATCATATGTGTAGTACCTCAGGGTTCTATATTGGGGCCACAATTGTTTTTAATATATATAAATGATCTACCCTGTGTTTCATCTAAAAACTCAAATTTTGTCCAATTTGCAGATGACACAAACATAGGAATTAAAAACACTCCAGATTTATCTACAGAATATATTTCAAATTATGTCTTTGAACTGATTAATAAATGGTTTACAGCTAATGGCTTATCTTTAAACTTTGATAAAACTCAGTATATTCAATTCAGTACATCACACAGAATAACACCTGATATGGACCTAAAATTTGGAGGCCAGTCCATTCCAGAGGTAGAGAGTGTGAAATTTCTAGGTTTGTATATTGATCGTAATTTAAATTGGAAAGTACATGTTTCTGACTTACTAAAGCGATTGGGAGTAGCCACAGTTTGCAATTCGTACAATTTCAGCTTTAGGTGACCTCCGTATTGAGGCAGCTAGTTTATTTTGCTTATTTTCACTCCTTATTGTCATATGGAATAATATTCTGGGGCAATTCTACCCATACAGACAAAATGTTCGGGGCCCAAAAGCTTGTAATAAGAATTATGAGTGGGGTTAGCAATAGAACTTCATGTAGAGAGCTGTTCAAGAAGTTAGGGATTTTAACTATTAGCATCTGAGTATATATACACATTAGTCTAGTCACAAATTATACTTTGTTTGAAACAAATAGTAAAATACACAATTATGGCACTAGAAGTAAAAATGATCTTCACCAGACTTACAAGTCATTGTCATTTGTTCAAAAAGGGGTCCGATATTCCGGGATACATATCTTCAATATGCTCCCAACACATATTAAATGTCTAGCAGATGATAAGAGTAAATTCAGGAAAAAATTTAAAGAATTTTTAATTGACAACTCCTTCTATTCTGTCGAAGAATTTATTTCTAAGGTATCTAATAAATAACTGCCAGTATCTTGTGTAAATATAGTTCACATAATTAATTTACCATGTATGCTATGACTGTACATCTCCTGGTGTATGTATTTAGTTTGTTATTTAATTGTTTACGGTACCATATATGTTATGACTGTACATCTCCTGGCGAATGTATTTAGTTTGTTATGTAATTGTTTACGGTACCATGTATGTTGTGACTGTACATCTTGTGGTGTATGTATTATTTTGTAATGGAAGTGTTTAATGTACCATGTATACTATGACTGTGCATCTAGTGGTGTACTTATTATTTTGTTATGCAACTGTTTATCTGTAAATTGACAACTTTCCACATCCCACAGAGCCAGTCTCTTATATTGGCATCAATGGAAAATAAATTTATTGTATTGTATCAAACAGTCTGCAGATAGTAAAAATAAATTTAAAGAAAAAATGAGAAGATTATCTTATTGGCAACTCCTTCTACTCCATTCAAGAATTTGAACAAATTAATTAATTTTTTCAATATGACTTTTGCAAAATTCAGTTGTAAAAATTAATGTTTATTGTTATTTCTATTTATTTGTCTTTGGAACATATACTTGTTTTTCCTATGATTATGACTCACTAGCTTCGAGCCCGTCAAAAATGACGGCTTGAACGCCATATTCTGGCAGATAATTTTTTTTAAAAAATTGTTTTTCATATCTGATTTGCTGTTTACATAGCATTACAGTAGTAACTTCTACTGAATTAATGACGACGGAAGTATAGAACCAATAAAATTAAAAACAAATTAGGAATCCCGAAAACTTTTGCTATCCATGTAATATCATTTTTATTTCTGGTCCATTCACAATTCAGAACGTTGTGTATGGAACTACTTTTACCCCCATTAATTAATACCTTCAGTAACATGGCGCCTATGAAAGCAGTTTAAACTCATTTCAGAGTGAATTATGCTGTAACAAAATGTGTCAGTGGGGATTTTGATCAACTTAACCACAACCTCCACTAATATTGTTTTCGAAAATCTATAGCTTCTATAACGCTCATATGAATAACGACTGGCATCACCTTTGGTGGTAGTAGCAATTTATTCAGGAAAAACTTGTAAGGTAAAATGAATAACGGTCGGTTCTACTGGAGATTGCGATTCCGCCAAAATAACATTCAGTAATATCGTCATTATACTCCTGTTGTCAGTCGCAAGGCATATTATTTTCAAGCAGTTATTCGGTTGTAATACAACCTTTAGATTACCATTATTTTCAAGCAGATATTAGTACCGGCATAATACAGTTAAATGTAGCGTAAATATTGAATCCCCTTCTCCATTTCTGTGCCTAACTGAAACAGATGAAATAGCGTAAATGTTGAATCTCCTTCTCTGTACATGAATTTCTGTGTCTAGATGTAAATGAACGAAAAGCAAGATGATGGAAGGAATGTAATATGGTGGCTGTTGATTGGCGAGTGAAAGCTGGCAAGTGACCGTTCTCGAACCAATAGCTGTAGCAGCTATAGAAGACGCATCCAGACACCAACTTAGCGTTTTATATAAGAGGATATTGTATGTATGTGTAATAACCATGACATGTTTCTCATGCCAGAGGTCCTTACTCAGTAGGTATCCATGAAACAAGATTGATAAAAAAACACCATTGGCTTGCAACAACATCGCATTGATTTAGTCCTGCCAGACATTTCCAACAGGCCTATTCAACTCCTATAAGAAAACACACCTCAAACTGCACAAAACCATGACGAACATCAGATTCAACAAGAAGTGCAAAATTAATAATGTAATGCCCAAATACATTAATGTGAAGGTAAGCAGTTGGTCAGCCTCCGCAATTAAAACAAAGCAAGTCGCTGAAAAAATGTGGTTAAGTAATTAAATAAAATCTCTATATGCTAAAAAAGACAATTTGAACAAGATTTTGTACAAAACACATTTAGTGCTTGCCAAATCGATAGATAATACATCAAATCTTGCATTTCTAATAGCAAAAACTGAAAACTATACAGACCAGATATTGATGCAAATAAATAAAACTCATAACCAAAAACTGGATCAGTTGTTACTAAGACAGAAATATAGTGAAAAGAGTTGCAACAGGTTAAATACAACATCTGATGCCCAAACCTTCTATCCAAAACTCATAAACTAATCAAAAACAAACATCGATCAACTAGAAACATAAATCTTAGAAAAAGGCCTCAAATACAACACAGTTAACACTTCAGTAGAAAAATCGTTGAAAAAACAGCAATAGAAGCAGGAATATATACTAACCCAAGAACAAAAATCTGAAAGCAAAATAAACATAGGATTAACCAGGGAACTTATAACAAAATTATTGAAACAAATCACATCACAAGGTAACATAAATACCAACAAAGAAACAAAAACACTCAAATGTTTAAAGAAAAAACTCTGGTCTGAAAACACAATAGTTACAAAGGCAGATGAAAGCAATTCAATAGTCTTGATGGATAAAACAGAATACATAACAAAAACAGAAGAATTTATAGAAAAGAACAACATAGCACAACTTAAATCTGATAAAACAAATAGATATCAAGCAGAACTGAAGAAACTACTGAAAATAATAAATATCATTCTTACAGACACCCAAAAGCAACACATCACGCAGACAAATCCTTCATCTCCAACACTGAGAAGCCAACCAAAAATACATAAACCACAAATTCCAATAAGACCAATAATTAATTTTAGAAAAGCACCAACCTATCACTTAGTCAAACACATAAACAGCATTTTAAACCAACACTACATATTAAAGGAGAACAGAAGTATAAAAAACACAACAGAACTCATATCAGAACATAAAAGACTCACACATCCCAAACACAGCAACACTTGTATCATTCGATATTGAAAATATGTACAGTAACATGCCAATCAAAGAAACCATAGAACTAATCAACACAAACCTGAATACTTACAAAATACTACCCAGCAACAATATATAAGTTATCAAAAGCACAATACAAATACTGACATCTCAGAATTATTTCACTTTTAATAATAAATAGTACCTACACCAGGAAGGACTGCCTATGTGATCCCCAATATCAGGTACCTTAGATAATATATTCATAGACAACATTGAAATGGAAATACTGCAAAAACTAATCCCCCAGACAGGATACAAGATTCTGAATTGGTGGAGGTATGTTGATGATATTCTATGCCTCATAAATGAATCAAATAAAAGAATAAATGAATTACACCAAGACATAAACTATATTCACAAAAAATTACATTCACAATTGGAAAAGAACACATAGGAAAAATAATTTTTTTGGATCTCACCATTACAAAACATGAAAACGAACACTCATTCTAAGTATACAGAAAACTACAGCAACAGACCAGATAATACATTCCACATCAAACCACCCAGACAATCACAAACAAGCTGCAATATGTTTCATGCTAAACAGATTAAACAGAATCCCACAGACAAAGAGCAACTACCAAATAGAACCCGACACAATAAAGGAAATAGCAATAAAAAATGGAAATGAACCGCACACAGTTGACACAATAAACAAAAAATAATTAACCAAATGATACTCGAACAAATAATAAACAACACAAAAAAAACTGCAACCACATAGATCCCACCAGAAAAACACATCTACAACACACACACAGTAAAACAAACACACAAACCACACAGTACAATAAAAACAAAAGGAAAAGGTATGCAATGACATATTCCAACAAATACACCCACCGAATCCCAAACATTTTCAAAAAACAAGGCATTAATATTGCACTGCGAAGAAAAATTAGACCCCATTCAGACACAAACAAATACCACAATTCAGGAATTTACCAACTAACCTGTCACAAATGTAAAGCAGTATACATAGGGCAAACACCAACACAGTTCCAAATCATATACAAAGAACATATGAGAGCATTAAAATACAGTTAACCATTCCACATTTGCCGGAACACCTCAAAGAAAATGACCATTCTCCAACAAACCTAAACACAGATATGCAAATTCTCACTATCAACAACCACAGACACAACACAATCACTATACAGGAATACTTATATATCCAAAAATCAAAAAATGAAGGCAAACAGGTACCAAACGACCAAGTAAACCTCACAAATAAAACGTTACTCAATTTGATATACACAAACTCGACAGAAAAAACGAAATAAACACAAAATGTATAATAAAACCCCACACATATATACATCACACATAAATATAAAATACCACAAACTGGGAACAGGTATACAGTGCTCAAGGTATGGATGAAAAATACAACATTTTTAGTAACATTGTATTAAATTTCTTTGAAAGTAGCTTCCCCTTGAAAAAGTGTCGTGCTTCTCAAAAAGAACAAAAGCCTTGGATAACTATTGGCATTAGAACATCATGCGTTAATAAAAGGAAGATATATATTGCCTCTAGGAACAGTGAGAATGCTAATGTTAAAACACATTACAAACAGTACTGCAAAATACTGAAAAAGGTTATTAAAGAATCTAAAAGTATGTACTACAAACATAAAATTCATGATTCTGAAAATAAAATTAAAACAATATGGGACATTGTAAGAAAGGAAACAGGAAAGAGTAATCAAACAAGTAATGATAATTTTGTCAAAGAAAATTCTTTAGAATCTAATTTCTCAATTGCTGATAATTTTAATAAACATTTTTTATCTGTTGCTGATAAGTTGACTGCTAATAGCTCTGTGACACACAGTATGGATTTTGTCAAAAAAGGCTTCCAAGAAAAAATTAACTCTATGTCTATAAAATTAGCTACTCCAGAAGAAAATAAGAAAAATTATCAAATCCCTTAAGAGCAAATACTCAAGTGGTTATGATGGGATTTCCAGCAGATTAATTAAATTGTGCTCCACTGACTTAAGTAATATACTAAGTTATCTATTCAATATATCTTTACTTGAGGGTACTTTTCCAAAAAGGCTTAAGTATGCTGTAGTTAAACCACTCTATAAAAAGGGAGATAAGGCAGCCGTATCGAATTACCGACCAATTTCAATACTAACAGCCTTCTCCAAAGTTTTTGAGAAAGCAATGTACAATAGAGTTTATGAATATCTATAAAATAATAATATTCTAATTTAATCACAATTTGGTTTTCTAAAGGGTCATTCAACAGAACAAGCTATATTTGCATTCACTGACAATATTTTAGAACGAATAAATGATACATTAATTCCTGTGGGAATTTTTTGTGACTTATCTAAAGCATTTGACTGTGTAGATCATAAAATTCTGATACAGAAACATATGTATTATGGTATAGATGGCATTGTTAATAAATGGCTAAGTTCTTACCTTCTAAATAGAAAACAGAAAGTGTCAATGGAGAATTTTAAAGCTGCCTTAAAAGGTCCACTGTTTTCTGATTGGAAATTAATCATATGTGGAGTACCTCAGGGTTCAATATTGGGGCCACAATTGTTTTTAATATATATAAATGATCTACCCTGTGTTTCATCTAAAAACTCAAATTTTGTCCAATTTGCAGATGACACAAACATAGGAATTAAAAACACTCCAGATTTATCTACAGAATATATTTCAAATTATGTCTTTGAACTGATTAATAAATGGTTTACAGCTAATGGCTTATCTTTAAACTTTGATAAAACTCAGTATATTCAATTCAGTACATCACACAGAATAACACCTGATATGGACCTAAAATTTGGAGGCCAGTCCATTCCAGAGGTAGAGAGTGTGAAATTTCTAGGTTTGTATATTGATCGTAATTTAAATTGGAAAGTACATGTTTCTGACTTACTAAAGCGATTGGGAGTAGCCACGTTTGCAATTCGTACAATTTCAGCTTTAGGTGACCTCCGATTGAGGCAGCTAGTTTATTTTGCTTATTTTCACTCCTTATTGTCATATGGAATAATATTCTGGGGCAATTCTACCCATACAGACAAAATGTTCGGGGCCCAAAAGCTTGTAATAAGAATTATGAGTGGAGTTAGCAATAGAACTTCATGTAGAGAGCTGTTCAAGAAGTTAGGGATTTTAACATCTGATTTAGCATCTGAGTATATATACACATTAGTCACAAATTATACTTTGTTTGAAACAAATAGTAAAATACACAATTATGGCACTAGAAGTAAAAATGATCTTCACCAGACTTACAAGTCATTGTCATTTGTTCAAAAAGGGGTCCGATATTCCGGGATACATATCTTCAATATGCTCCCAACACATATTAAATGTCTAGCAGATGATAAGAGTAAATTCAGGAAAAAATTGAAAGAATTTTTAATTGACAACTCCTTCTATTCTGTCGAAGAATTTATTTCTAAGGTATCTAATAAATAACTGCCAGTATCTTGTGTAAATATAGTTCACATAATTAATTTACCATGTATGCTATGACTGTACATCTCCTGGTGTATGTATTTAGTTTGTTATTTAATTGTTTACGGTACCATATAAGTTATGACTGTACATCTCCTGGCGAATGTATTTAGTTTGTTATGTAATTGTTTACGGTACCATGTATGTTGTGACTGTACATCTTGTGGTGTATGTATTATTTTGTAATGGAAGTGTTTAATGTACCATGTATACTATGACTGTGCATCTAGTGGTGTACTTATTATTTTGTTATGCAACTGTTTATCTGTAAATTGACAACTTTCCACATCCCACAGAGCCAGTCTCTTATATTGGCATCAATGGAAAATAAATTTATTGTATTGTATCAAACAGTCTGCAGATAGTAAAAATAAATTTAAAGAAAAAATGAGAGATTATCTTATTGGCAACTCCTTCTACTCCATTCAAGAATTTGAACAAATTAATTAATTTTTTCAATATGACTTTTGCAAAATTCAGTTGTAAAAATTAATGTTTATTGTTATTTCTATTTATTTGTATTTGGAACATATACTTGTTTTTCCTATGATTATGACTCACAAGCTTCGAGCCCGTCAAAAATGACGGCTTGAACGCCATATTCTGGCAGATAATTTTTTTTTAAAAAATTGTTTTTTCATATCTGATTTGCTGTTTACATAGCATTACAGTAGTAACTTCTACTGAATTAATGACGACGGAAGTATAGAACCAATAAAATTAAAAACAAATTAGGAATCCCGAAAACTTTTGCTATCCATGTAATATCATTTTTATTTCTGGTCCATTCACAATTCAGAACGATGTGTATGGAACTACTTTTACCCCCATTAATTAATACCTTCAGTAACATGGCGCCTATGAAAGCAGTTTAAACTCATTTCAGAGTGAATTATGCTGTAACAAAATGTGTCAGTGGGGATTTTGATCAACTTAACCACAACCTCCACTAATATTGTTTTCGAAAATCTTAGCTTCTATAACGCTCATATGAATAACGACTGGCATCACCTTTGGTGGTAGTAGCAATTTATTCAGGAAAAACTTGTAAGGTAAAATGAATAACGGTCGGTTCTACTGGAGATTGCGATTCCGCCAAAATAACATTCAGTAATATCGTCATTATACTCCTGTTGTCAGTCGCAAGGCATATTATTTTCAAGCAGTTATTCGGTTGTAATACAACCTTTAGATTACCATTATTTTCAAGCAGATATTAGTACCGGCATAATACAGTTAAATGTAGCGTAAATATTGAATCCCCTTCTCCATTTCTGTGCCTAACTGAAACAGATGAAATAGCGTAAATGTTGAATCTCCTTCTCTGTACATGAATTTCTGTGTCTAGATGTAAATGAACGAAAAGCAAGATGATGGAAGGAATGTAATATGGTGGCTGTTGATTGGCGAGTGAAAGCTGGCAAGTGACCGTTCTCGAACCAATAGCTGTAGCAGCTATAGAAGACGCATCCAGACACCAACTTAGCGTTTTATATGAGAGGATATTGTATGTATGTGTAATAACCATGACATGTTTCTCATGCCAGAGGTCCTTACTCAGTAGGTATCCATGAAACAAGATTGATAAAAAAACACCATTGGCTTGCAACAACATCGCATTGATTTAGTCCTGCCAGACATTTCCAACAGGCCTATTCAACTCCTATAAGAAAACACACCTCAAACTGCACAAAACCATGACGAACATCAGATTCAACAAGAAGTGCAAAATTAATAATGTAATGCCCAAATACATTAATGTGAAGGTAAGCAGTTGGTCAGCCTCCGCAATTAAAACAAAGCAAGTCGCTGAAAAAATGTGGTTAAGTAATTAAATAAAATCTCTATATGCTAAAAAAGACAATTTGAACAAGATTTTGTACAAAACACATTTAGTGCTTGCCAAATCGATAGATAATACATCAAATCTTGCATTTCTAATAGCAAAAACTGAAAACTATACAGACCAGATATTGATGCAAATAAATAAAACTCATAACCAAAAACTGGATCAGTTGTTACTAAGACAGAAATATAGTGAAAAGAGTTGCAACAGGTTAAATACAACATCTGATGCCCAAACCTTCTATCCAAAACTCATAAACTAATCAAAAACAAACATCGATCAACTAGAAACATAAATCTTAGAAAAAGGCCTCAAATACAACACAGTTAACACTTCAGTAGAAAAAATCGTTGAAAAAACAGCAATAGAAGCAGAATATATACTAACCCAAGAACAAAAATCTGAAAGCAAAATAAACATAGGATTAACCAGGGAACTTATAACAAAATTACTTGAAACAAATCACATCACAAGGTAACATAAATACCAACAAAGAAACAAAAACACTCAAATGTTTAAAGAAAAAACTCTGGTCTGAAAACACAATAGTTACAAAGGCAGATGAAAGCAATTCAATAGTCTTGATGGATAAAACAGAATACATAACAAAAACAGAAGAATTTATAGAAAAGAACAACATAGCACAACTTAAATCTGATAAAACAAATAGATATCAAGCAGAACTGAAGAAACTACTGAAAATAATAAATATCATTCTTACAGACACCCAAAAGCAACACATCACGCAGACAAATCCTTCATCTCCAACACTGAGAAGCCAACCAAAAATACATAACCACAAATTCCAATAAGACCAATAATTAATTTTAGAAAAGCACCAACCTATCACTTAGTCAAACACATAAACAGCATTTTAAACCAACACTACATATTAAAGGAGAACAGAAGTATAAAAAACACAACAGAACTCATATCAGAACATAAAAGACTCACACATCCCAAACACAGCAACACTTGTATCATTCGATATTGAAAATATGTACAGTAACATGCCAATCAAAGAAACCATAGAACTAATCAACACAAACCTGAATACTTACAAAATACTACCCAGCAACCATATATAAGTTATCAAAAGCACAATACAAATACTGACATCTCAGAATTATTTCACTTTTAATAATAAATAGTACCTACACCAGGAAGGACTGCCTATGTGATCCCCAATATCAGGTACCTTAGACAATATATTCATAGACAACATTGAAATGGAAATACTGCAAAAACTAATCCCCCAGACAGGATACAAGATTCTGAATTGGTGGAGGTATGTTGATGATATTCTATGCCTCATAAATGAATCAAATAAAAGAATAAATGAATTACACCAAGACATAAACTATATTCACAAAAAATTACATTCACAATTGGAAAAGAACACATAGGAAAAATAATTTTTTTGGATCTCACCATTACAAAACATGAAAACGAACACTCATTCTAAGTATACAGAAAACTACAGCAACAGACCAGATAATACATTCCACATCAAACCACCCAGACAATCACAAACAAGCTGCAATATGTTTCATGCTAAACAGATTAAACAGAATCCCACAGACAAAGAGCAACTACCAAATAGAACCCGACACAATAAAGGAAATAGCAATAAAAAATGGAAATGAACCGCACACAGTTGACACAATAAACAAAAAAATAATTAACCAAATGATACTCGAACAAATAATAAACAACACAAAAAAAACTGCAACCACATAGATCCCACCAGAAAAACACATCTACAACACACACACAGTAAAACAAACACACAAACCACACAGTACAATAAAAACAAAAGGAAAATGTATGCAATGACATATTCCAACAAATACACCCACCGAATCCCAAACATTTTCAAAAAACAAGGCATTAATATTGCACTGCGAAGAAAAATTAGACCCCATTCAGACACAAACAAATACCACAATTCAGGAATTTACCAACTAACCTGTCACAAATGTAAAGCAGTATACATAGGGCAAACACCAACACAGTTCCAAATCATATACAAAGAACATATGAGAGCATTAAAATACAGTTACCATTCCACATTTGCCGAACACCTCAAAGAAAATGACCATTCTCCAACAAACCTAAACACAGATATGCAAATTCTCACTATCAACAACCACAGACACAACACAATCACTATACAGGAATACTTATATATCCAAAAATCAAAAAATGAAGGCAAACAGGTACCAAACGACCAAGTAAACCTCACAAATAAAACGTTACTCAATTTGATATACACAAACTCGACAGAAAAAACGAAATAAACACAAAATGTATAATAAAACCCCACACATATATACATCACACATAAATATAAAATACCACAAACTGGGAACAGGTATACAGTGCTCAAGGTATGGATGAAAAATACAACATTTTTAGTAACATTGTATTAAATTTCTTTGAAAGTAGCTTCCCCTTGAAAAAGTGTCGTGCTTCTCAAAAAGAACAAAAGCCTTGGATAACTATTGGCATTAGAACATCATGCGTTAATAAAAGGAAGATATATATTGCCTCTAGGAACAGTGAGAATGCTAATGTTAAAACACATTACAAACAGTACTGCAAAATACTGAAAAAGGTTATTAAAGAATCTAAAAGTATGTACTACAAACATAAAATTCATGATTCTGAAAATAAAATTAAAACAATATGGGACATTGTAAGAAAGGAAACAGGAAAGAGTAATCAAACAAGTAATGATAATTTTGTCAAAGAAAATTCTTTAGAATCTAATTTCTCAATTGCTGATAATTTTAATAAACATTTTTTATCTGTTGCTGATAAGTTGACTGCTAATAGCTCTGTGACACACAGTATGGATTTTGTCAAAAAAGGCTTCCAAGAAAAAATTAACTCTATGTCTATAAAATTAGCTACTCCAGAAGAAAATAAGAAAAATTATCAAATCCCTTAAGAGCAAATACTCAAGTGGTTATGATGGGATTTCCAGCAGATTAATTAAATTGTGCTCCACTGACTTAAGTAATATACTAAGTTATCTATTCAATATATCTTTACTTGAGGGTACTTTTCCAAAAAGGCTTAAGTATGCTGTAGTTAAACCACTCTATAAAAAGGGAGATAAGGCAGCCGTATCGAATTACCGACCAATTTCAATACTAACAGCCTTCTCCAAAGTTTTTGAGAAAGCAATGTACAATAGAGTTTATGAATATCTATAAAATAATAATATTCTAATTTAATCACAATTTGGTTTTCTAAAGGGTCATTCAACAGAACAAGCTATATTTGCATTCACTGACAATATTTTAGAACGAATAAATGATACATTAATTCCTGTGGGAATTTTTTGTGACTTATCTAAAGCATTTGACTGTGTAGATCATAAAATTCTGATACAGAAACATATGTATTATGGTATAGATGGCATTGTTAATAAATGGCTAAGTTCTTACCTTCTAAATAGAAAACAGAAAGTGTCAATGGAGAATTTTAAAGCTGCCTTAAAAGGTCCACTGTTTTCTGATTGGAAATTAATCATATGTGGAGTACCTCAGGGTTCAATATTGGGGCCACAATTGTTTTTAATATATATAAATGATCTACCCTGTGTTTCATCTAAAAACTCAAATTTTGTCCAATTTGCAGATGACACAAACATAGGAATTAAAAACACTCCAGATTTATCTACAGAATATATTTCAAATTATGTCTTTGAACTGATTAATAAATGGTTTACAGCTAATGGCTTATCTTTAAACTTTGATAAAACTCAGTATATTCAATTCAGTACATCACACAGAATAACACCTGATATGGACCTAAAATTTGGAGGCCAGTCCATTCCAGAGGTAGAGAGTGTGAAATTTCTAGGTTTGTATATTGATCGTAATTTAAATTGGAAAGTACATGTTTCTGACTTACTAAAGCGATTGGGAGTAGCCACGTTTGCAATTCGTACAATTTCAGCTTTAGGTGACCTCCGATTGAGGCAGCTAGTTTATTTTGCTTATTTTCACTCCTTATTGTCATATGGAATAATATTCTGGGGCAATTCTACCCATACAGACAAAATGTTCAGGGCCCAAAAGCTTGTAATAAGAATTATGAGTGGAGTTAGCAATAGAACTTCATGTAGAGAGCTGTTCAAGAAGTTAGGGATTTTAACATCTGATTTAGCATCTGAGTATATATACACATTAGTCACAAATTATACTTTGTTTGAAACAAATAGTAAAATACACAATTATGGCACTAGAAGTAAAAATGATCTTCACCAGACTTACAAGTCATTGTCATTTGTTCAAAAAGGGGTCCGATATTCCGGGATACATATCTTCAATATGCTCCCAACACATATTAAATGTCTAGCAGATGATAAGAGTAAATTCAGGAAAAAATTGAAAGAATTTTTAATTGACAACTCCTTCTATTCTGTCGAAGAATTTATTTCTAAGGTATCTAATAAATAACTGCCAGTATCTTGTGTAAATATAGTTCACATAATTAATTTACCATGTATGCTATGACTGTACATCTCCTGGTGTATGTATTTAGTTTGTTATTTAATTGTTTACGGTACCCAGAGGCGGCCCGAGCAATTTTTTCAGGTGGTGCGAGATCTCATCGTGGCGCCCCAAATGTGCAATCGCTTATTCGTGATTAAGGTGTCCATATAGATATACTGAAGATAACACAGTTTCTACATCCTACTAATATTGCTTCGATGTTTTTACTGTTTCACGTCGAAACTACTGAACTGCTCGGGATAAATTTGGAATAATGTATATCCATCTACTTTTATCCCAAATAGCACTTCCCGTGGGATTCGAATATGAATGCTTTGTGAATTCCACTTGAGCAAATCCGCGGGAAAAAGATTTTATATATGATAGTAACTCAACCTCCGGAAAATTAGTATAGGATAGCAGCGGTATGAATGAGAAACAACGGTAAAAGAATTACTGTATATTTGAAAAGTTATTTAAGCTTCTGTGGTGAACACAATGCTCATTTCACTTACATGTCAAATTCACAGTTTTTAATAATTTTTTAAAACTACATAAAAATTGAATATTAAAAATTTCCACTTATTAACCGAAAAATAAACTTTACCAAAGTTTTGCCAGAACCCTCGCAGACTAATGCTTAATGCTTAAATAGGTTAAGTTCGTGTATTTTTTTCCCAGGTAAAACCATTTTCAACAAGTATTTTTCATTGTTTTTGCCTTATTCTGAAGCTAAACCTGGCTATTCACTTGGAAATTTGTGCTAATAGAGTGACCAACGAATTATTTATTGCATCGACCATATGCTAAAACACGTTCACTGTAAACAATTCTTCTGGATCTGTTGTTATCTAATTTACGGCTCATACTCAAAAAATCTTTACATACTTCGGCATCTGACTGGGTTGATAGGAAATTTTCAATCTGAGAATCAACTTCTCTACCCGTTTGTTATCAGAGCTGGCACTCTTTCTCAAATTCCGAGCTGGGGTGGAAGGGGATATTCTCCATCGCCCCGAAACTGGAACTGACCTTTTGAAATTTGTTTTAACTGCTTCGTTATAATGTCCTCTTCACGTTTTGAACTATCCTTTCTCGGAGAAGTCATCACGAATTAAATTAAAAATGCCGAAATGTGAGACGCTACGCAACCGCGAAATGTTATGCAAAAATGAAACAAAAATTACGGTACAGGGATCATATCAACCTAAACAGGTTCGTTTAGTCATAGTGATCGTAGTTGGATTGATTTTGGGCCTGGACCAAGAATAAAAAGTTTACAGGAAATTCGTTCTCCGGTATCCATCTCAGAAACGTAAGCAATCTCTGACTGCTTGTATCGATTCTAAGATGGCGAGCCTGCGGATAAAAATTTTCTATCTGTTAATTTCGTGCGACGTTTTACAACGAAATGTATCTAAAACAGCAAGAAAATATTACACAAAGACTTAACCATCATTTCAAAAGATTGTAATTGGTTTTGAGCCCCTGCGGCATCTAATTGCTGCGCGTCATTCTCACATTTCAGTATTTTTAACTTATTCGTGGCGACTTTTTAGAGAAAAAAGAGTGAAAAAACTTGAAGAGGACATTATAACGCAGCAATCAAAAAATATTTCAACAGGTCAGTACCAGTTTTGGGGGCGGTGAAGACTATCCCCTTCCACTCCCAAGCTGTTTTTCAGCAACTGTGAAGAGTTTTATAAGTCTACTTTCAGTCTGCATAGCCTTTGTTTACAACGTTTACTTGAAACAATGTATTATACCAAGTCACCACTGTAATTATGAACTCAAATTGCTCCATGATATGGCTAGGTGACAAGGCATCTTGTGCTGCAACTGAATAATTCGTTTCAGAATGGCGTCACGAACTGAAGAGTAGTGATAACGAACTGTAACGATACTAGAAACTCTATTCTTGAAACGAATTTCGCAATTGTTTTGGCGGTATTCCTTCTAAGTGCTTGAATACCACCCTTCATCGCTTCTTTTATCGAGAGAATAAAACAAATATTCTTCAAAGAAATCCTGACAAGGAAACAGATTTGACTGATGTTTTGGCGGCACTTGCTATTACCAGATTTAATGACAGTTACATGGATTAAAAAATGCTCGAAGATGCTGGTTCAGAATTTTGCTTTGGACACATTTGTTTCCTCCTACCAAATTGGATCCACTGTCATATCTTTGGCCTCGACAATCGTTCATATCCAAATCGAACTTTTGCAAAGTATCAATGATAAACAGGGCAGCGAGTCCAGCTCCCAGGTCCCAGGTGTCCCAAAGAGTCACTTTCCGGATTATAAGTACAGCGAAATACTCACGCACTTAGACTTCGTCTTCATTGGTGTCAGGAAAATGATGTCAAAGATAATTGTTCGACGTGACTTATATCAGGAGCTCAATTCAGTATGATGGAAAAATATTTAGATGACCTAACCATAGTCAAAATTTTTTACGAACTTCATTCGTTTTGAATACATTTGACAATATAATAAGACATTAGTCTCGTTATTAGCAATACGACGGAGATGCTCCATCATCAAGGATCATATACCCAGGAAGTTACCATCATTAGAAGTATTTCAGATCCAAAGCTTGTTCTGAACAATACATCATTCATTAGAGGATAGCAATCCACTGTGATTTTTCGTCTTCAGTCTGTATTTACAAATGCTTGTCTATTGAAGTTATTTAATGGATTCAACGCTTCTATACAACTGAGCGTGGTGTGATTATGATCTGGGGAAGTTTCGTGAATTTTGAAACGCTCAGATTAGTAACTCCAGTCAGGGCCGGCGCTAGGAATTTCGGACCCGGGGTAAAATGGGCGACCTTTTTTTAATTTTTTAGCTCTACAAATTGGCCGGCGACAATGGGCGGATCCTTGGCTTCATGGCCTGAGGGCCCTACAGTCAGTGATCGGGGTCCCCCAACAGCCATCGGGCCCGGCTCCAGTCATCGAATCCTTCTTTTCCCAAATAAAAATGAGACTTCTGTTGAATAAATAACATATAAACAATATACTTCATCCGCAGATTTAGAATAAACAAGCTATCTACTTCTATAAGTTTCTTCATTTGGTGTTACTCTTTGAAAATATGTATTCGAAAAATGAAGTCCATGATTTTTTGGGAGGATTTTTTCGTTGCTTGAATAATTATTTCATCTCTGCCAGCACAGTCAATAAACGACAATTTTGAAATATCGTCATAATTTGTACTTTGAAAAGGCGACGGTGGTGGTATGTCTTGTATACCCACATCTTTTGAACAGCAGACGACGTTCCAGCCATTGATAAATCTTCTCGCACATGCTGCTCTTTATAATGAGCCTCGTCTGAATAACTTTCATTAAAAGTTTCCTTCCGCCTCGTGTTGAACTAGTTCTGTGTCAGCAATTTTGAAGCGTTTTCAATTTCGTCTTGGTTTTGTTTTCTTCTTAAGCATTGTGCACCATAAAAAAAAAAAATCTTTTAGGTTAGCGACATGTGTTGTCTGTAAAAGCCAGATAAGCTTTGTAAATATTTACGATACCAACGTTAATAGTAATTACTGAGGATCTAATATGATAGAAAGAGATAAATAGGTTGAATCTCGCCCCGTGCACATGTACCCGCATGCATGAACTTCAAGACTACAGCTGAAAAGGCAGGAAACAGGTGCGGGAGGCGCGACGCGGCTCGGGAGGGTGCCAACTTTGGAACGAGTTGTGATTTTCATGATTCGAATAACTCGAACTGACTCGAATTGACTCTATTCTATGATAACATACGACTATGCATTAAGCTGAGACTCTTATTCTTATAAACTCTTCTGGATGATGTGTGTTTAAAAGCTGGGTTATAATAGAATTTATTTTTCATTTTTTGCGCAGACGATCTATCTCTGCCTTTTCGGCGCCCCCCATATGTCAGCGCCCGGTGCGGTCGCACCGCTCGCACCGCCCTAGGGCCGCCCCTGAGTATCAAGGAGTTTGAGAGGGTGCAAAAAAGGGCTGCCAGATTTGTTTCTGGAAATTATCATAGAATACAATCAGTAACAGATATGAAAAAAGAGCTGGGTTGGGGTTCATTGCAAGACAGGAGGAGGGTGAAGAGAGTAATGGGAGTGTACAAGGCATATCTTGATGATGAGATATGGAATATATTGGTGTGAAAATAAAAATTAATGCATGGAAGGGAAAAGATGACAATGACCACACAAGCTGGAATTCGATTTCAACCACAAGGGTGTAGGAAGATTCTCTTTTTTAGGTAAGGATGTAAGGGATTGGAATAAATTACCAAGGGAAATGATGAATAATATACCAAAAACATTGAAAGAATTTAAAGCTAAATTTGTGGAGGGGAAATGTAGGTGGGTGCATGAAAGGGGAAGATGGGTGTGTAGGGAAATTGCCATCGGAGTGTGTGCTCCACTACACTTTAATTAAATATTATAAATACTCCTGAGTAGTTGAAGTAAGGAAGTGTTTCCTGTCTTAAAGGAAAGCGCCTGCTGAATCCAAAACGTGCTTACAAATTGCAACTGCCACTTCTGACTTAGGTGGAGGGTAACAGAAAATCGCATTTACAGTAAAACATTTAGGCCTAACTTGACTTTAGTGACAATCCTAATCAATCTTGTTAGAACTACTAAAAGATGAAACATTGTTTTTCTGACTTCAGACTGGAGCAAAAGAGGTGTCTCAAGGCAGCACTGAGCTGAAAGAGCGTTCTGGTGGCTCAATGGTTAACGGTGTCTGATTGGAGATCGAAAGGTCGCTGGTTTAATGATTGTGGTGGGTGAGCGGTAATACTTCGGCCTCGTATTTGGGAGGACGCGAGTTCGAATCCCTATCCGGGCATCCAGATTTGGGTTTTCCATGGTTTCACCAATTCACTCCACGTGAATGCCGGGATGCTTCCTACAAAAAGGCCAAGGCCGAATTCCTTCCCGTTCCTTATCCCCAGTTGTTTTCTGCTTCTAATGAACACGACTTCGACGAGTTGTAGAGCTGCAGGAAGGAAAAAAATGTCTCCAGTTGGAAATCATGCCTCGGTAAGTATTTTGAATAGTCCTCGCTGTGTTATGCGAAGTACGCCAGAACGCTTCCGTTGTACCGATTTCATGTTGAACTGTAAGTCCCATTTACCAGGTAGGACTATCGGGTTAAGTTGAGGGTAGCTACGATTGAGGCTCATGCGTGACAAATACAAACTCTGTCAAAACGGTGGGCGAATTACTTTTCTGGGTCTCCCGGCCGATAACGCTATACGCCCTTTCTTTTCTTACTTGGCTCAACATCTGTGTTACAAGTGGGGGCGAGTTATGGTGGCTGACATGTGTTTTGAGGAGACCGCCCCGTGAAGAGTCTCGCTGTCAGCTGCCGCAGGGGGGGAACAGCGGCGAGGCCTGTCTGGTGTTCTGGTCTAGTCGACAGTTAGTGTCTGTAATCCAGGCGTCGCTGCTCCGAGCAGAACTCTCCTCTCGTCGACTTCGCTCCATAGCTTCAGCCAACCGCAGTGAAAGGCACTCAGCCACTCACCCATCAGAGGCATTCCTAAGAAAGGGAAATAAAAATACGGGTCATATCACGTTTTGACAAATTCGTGATTCGTTATCCGCCTGCTTTTTGTTCGTACTCATGTAGCTTTCCGCTGGACTGTCGCATCCATCCTGTCCTTGGTCGCTATCTCTTTTTTTTTTTTTTTTTTTGTAACAGTTTAACGTCCCTTTTTAACAACGTGGTCTTTAGAGACGGGAAAGGATGGGGGCAAGGAATGGGAAGGAATTCGGCCATGGCCTTTTGAAGGAAGCATCCCGGCATTCGCCTGGAGTGATTTGGGGGAAACCATGGAAAACCCAAATCTGGATGCCCGGACGGGGATTCGAACCGCCGTCCTCCCGAATGCGAGGCCAGAACGCTATCCGTTACACCACCACGCTCGGTGTCGCTATCTCGAGCCATCCTTACCAACAATCCAGCGGCGTGTGTCAAATAAGTTTCTTATTCCATCCTCCTGCCCAGACGTTGTTGATTGTCTTCTACCCAGTCACCATTTTCGGTACCAGTAAATCGCACGACCCGTCTGCCAGTACAACAATGAGAGACTGCTCACTCGGATAAGCAGCCCGTCACCGTTGTAAACTAAAACCTTTTTGTATCACCTGCTCCAACATCTGCCCCCGCAGGACGTTACATGTTTTATTATGCTGCAAAACCGGACTTATAGCTCGAGATCCTTTAGAAGCTGTGCATCCAAACTTCTTGCAGTGAAAGCATCCCGTCAGCTCACGGCCCACTAGTTTATCAGCTGCAGACCACAACTGCTATCACCTCTGTCTGTCGCATCATGGTGACCAGAGACACCTATCAACGCAAAGGCCGGTACATGTGTGCCACCTCTCCTAATTTGGAGAAGTCTGCACTGCCGAGCATGATTATCCAACTAAGAATTGCCGCTTTGCAAGTCATTTATACAAGTCGAGGCAGTTCTGCCATCTGTATAAGCCTGAAATAATCGGCTGCCCGTTAAGTCGGCCACAGTCGGTCACCTTTTAGCGTTTCATTCCAGTTTTAGGTGAGTCGAGTGCCAAGCGGTTAAACCTTATGACCAGGGCATGAGACTTGGTAAGTAAAATATACTTTGGTACAACTGAAATTTCAAGGGGCTAAGAATGTTTGTAACTTTGTGTTTCAATCTTTCAGGATATAAAATCCACGATATAGTACTAATCATTTCACCCCACGCATAAAGATTGGTCAGTTACTTAAACTTTTAGAAGGCTGCTCATCTCGAAACAGCATGTATTTTTTCTTTTTCTTCTTTCACAATGATACGTGAAATTAATACAAGCGCTTCCTTGACTGAATAGTGTGAAGACTTTGTAAGATCGGAACTCATGATAAATTTAGCTAATTTCAGATAATCTATTGTATTATATCTCTTGACATCCAAATTACACGAAAAAATGACGAACCCTGTTTCCTCAAGGCAATTCGTAGCCTGTTAGTAAAAGTTATCATTTTTTTTTTTTTTTTTAAAGTGAAAAGTCTACTTATAAATGTAAGACGGAAATTAATACTGATTCGGACTAAAACGATATAAATTCTTACACGAAAGATTAAGCAAATAAGCGACGAGTCAGTTTTTCATCAGTAAGCTCCTATAGAAGATGCCTCAAATGTGTATAGATAAAGAGGGAAACATGCTTTGCTTAAAACAGTTGATAGTGGAATCTGCTTTATATCATTACAGATGTTGGAATCTACTAAAATATTCCATGCTTCCTCTAAACATTAAACAGTTGTGCTTTAGAAACATCTACAAGTTGGAGAAACCTGTTGTTGTGCTTTTGGAATTTCAAATAGAACGGAAAAACATAACGAATGTGGAAGGGTGTGTGTCAATTACCATTGAAATTTCACGAACGCCAAAGTGTGCATGCTGAAGTGTCATCCACGAAAAAGAAATTGAATCTAAGCTTTAACAAAAACAGGACGTCAGTCTCGTGCGATATGTATCAAGATTCGAAAAGTCTTATTATTAACGACAGGATAGTTTGCCTTTAGAAAATCAAAAGGAGTTGGTCGCATCTGCATCTTTGTATATAACTGACTGTTCAAATCCAAAACTGATCAATTGAAACGCGACCTGCAGATATTGTTAATAAATCTGACAGCGGCGAGAATTTTTCAGCCAACACTTCTGTGTACTACCTGATTGTGGATGAATGTATTTTTTAAATACAGAGCAAGCTATCATAAAAGAAGCAGCATCAGACATTATCGCCCATTATCACAAACATATTCTTCGAAGTATAGGGATTTAAGAAGGGAGATGGCGTATTTGCTTCCAAAGAGGTCGAAGATTGTGTAATAGAATCAGACAGTATTATTTGTACACATCGCATCTGCATGTCATCACCAGCACGTGGAGGCAATGATCGAAAAAAAAGATAGCAGACAAAATACGCTACTGATATAATCATCAGTAGACTATGTATTATTCTACATGCAATGAGAAATCAAGCTGATGCCATTATTCGTATATTAATGAAAGTGTTGGAGAAAGCTTTATATTTCCAGAAGATTATCCAGTAGAAAGTTTGGTATTACATTCAAGATTTTGGATGCCCGCCACTGCGAGATCTCAAACAAGATAATTTATCGGAAAATTTTGCAAAGTAAACATACTTTACAGTTTTATACCTTTTTCTGGAAATTTGTTTTTAATTGCTCAATTAATGGTAATACAATTGGGAAAGTTAACAAAAATGTGATATAATATTTTTTAATTCTCCTGTTTTACTCTTTAGAATTGAAATACACATCATCATATCCAACTTTATGGGACTATGAATTTTGTTTAATTTTACAATTAACATCATCATTCAATAACAAACTTTATTAAAGGTTCATTTCCATTTTTAACCTTGAATAGTTCAATGATGAGCTGGGTATTATGTCGCTTCTGTCGCATACGAGTATTTATTATGTATGTGCATATCGATTATTATTTTTTTATCATATCACGAGAAATGTGACAATTGGTGTTGTCATACTCGTTGTAGAACTTGGTAACCTGGTGATAACACTATTTCTTCATCCTATTGGTAACAACAAACTTGGCGTCGTGCAGGTTCATCCCTTTTAATTGGTATAAGAATACACTACCAAAATGATCCGTATCGTGGAAAAAATAATTTTCGCCCCAGACACAGTTCGATAATAGACGGTGTAGTAGCGGAATTGAATTATAGCTCGCTTATTACTGCTAAATAAATTGTAAACTGTGATCAGTATCTGGATTACCATGCTCCATTCTGCATATCTTATTGCGACTTTGCAATGATCACTTTTTATGTTTAACCACCGGGGCAAAATTTTTGTTTCGATTGTAATGCGAGTTAGATATTTTAATCCGCTGTTTTTCAACTGATATTCCGACGCGAACAACAGCACTTCTTGGGCCATTGCTGCAGTCTAATACGGACCCTGGAAGAGCGTATCATAATATTTACTAGGAGGAGTGGCGAAGGAGAGAGATAACAGACGCCTGTTCTTCAATAATTGATGGTTAGCAATGATGTAATTAAGTGTGTAATTAAAGGGAATGGTAATAGTGCTGACCCTGAGGTTGGCCTGCGTCCATATCTCTTGTCTTGTGTAACAGAACGGAATTTGTATGATAGTGGAATTGACAGGTAGTATGTCATCTTCTTTAGTAGATATCTTAATTAAATATTCACCGTGAAACCTGGTTACCTAAGCTTTCAGCAAATAGCATTGCAAGCGCACCTACGTATGACGCAACGTTGAGGTAGGACCTGCCCAGCCAAATGTGACGTCGGGACACTATTAACATAAAATGGTATAAAAGTAAACAAGTATTTCTAATCAATAAATAGATCTCTTTCAACTGTTAATAACAATAACAGAATGATGAATATGATTTGAGCTTTAGGGGTTTTTAAAATATTAATAGGATTCGATATTAATAGCTGGAAGTTCACGGAAAGTCACATCATAACAGCTGTTGTTTTGTCAACAAGTTCGAAACGGTACATGACGACAATTTTTTCTTTGCTAAAAAAAGGTCAAGAAAATGCATTTAATAGCTGTGATTTTCAACTCATTAGCATGTACTTATAATTGATAGTTCCCCAAAATCACTCCAGGCGAATGCCGGGATGCTTACTTCGAAAGACCATGGCCGAATTCCTTCCCGTTCCTTGTCCCACTCCCATTCCGCCTCTAATGACCTCGATGTCGATGAGGCGTAAATCCAAATGTAAAACTAAAAAAATTGAAATCTGCAGACATTTGTTTGTATTCATACATAAAAGTAACTAAACGTATCATGACCAACAGCTTTTATAGACAAGGATCCGTATATTTTACAACATACGGGACTTAAAAATATTAAACTTCACGCTTAATGAAACATTTTCAACGCGAAAGAGATGATTTGAGCAACAAATCATCAAAGCAATATATTCATGTGTTTCAGAGTTTTTGTTTATATTTAATAAGTAACCCCTGTTCGTGCAATCTCTCGATTATTTGGCAGTAAAGAAATGGCGGAATGGTATACTTCGGCTACATGAATGTGACTGTCGCGATAAAATGGGTAAGTAGTTTTGATGGAACCATTCGCTTTGAGTGATTTAGGGAAACCACCGAAAATAGAAATTTGGATCCTCCCGAAAGATTTAGTTAGTACTATCCTGATATTTCGTATTGTACAAACAGAGAAAAAATCGCAAATAATGATACTCGAAATTATATTTTTTTATGGGATTTCTTCTTCACTATTTCCTATGGAGAATATTGTAACGTATACTGTAAGATATACTGGACGGATGATCAATCAAATGAGAAAATGGAAAGCTATTGGAACGAATGCATTGGCCGAACTCAGTGGAATGATGGGAGTTGTGACTAAACATGTTTAAAGCAAACAAAAATTTAGAAAATATTTCCAACAACGTACATGTTACGGAATCGTATTGTAGTCAGATTTGCCAAATAAACTTCGAGAATGTCTTAAGAAAAATCGACCATGTTTACCGCATGAAGCAGCATCTTAAACAGCATACTGTTAAGTAAAATGAAAGGAGAAATTATTCCAATTAAGAAGTTTGAACGAAGAAAGTAGTTAATTAAGCTTACAGCCGAAATGCTTTTCACGGTAGGTAGGTGAATTCCTTTAGCAACATCAAATATTTAAGCTTGTTTTATACCTCGGAGTATTATCGCTAAATCTGTGACAGCAGCTGTATTTTTTTTAATTACAAAAATACAACAAGCATTGGAGGGATATAATAATTTTTTTATGTCATTCTATTTGTTCTTAAGTTTCGAGATACAAAATACATTCAAATTTCTGAGACGACTTTCTTGATAATTAAAGAGTAATTAAATATTCTTCCCGGCACCCATTGTTTGTTAAAGTTGGCAAGTTGACAAAGCCACTCCTCTATTGTTCATAATAAACACTTCCTGAAACAGAAAAAAAGCATGAAATTATTTCGGACTGGTAGTACGTATTTGAGATGTCAGTAACGTCCGTGGAAGCAAAATTCTTCATCCTCAATACATAAGACTAAGAGTAATGAATAGCGTCTGACATTAAAAGAACCCATACGACAAGAAAATCCATTGTAATTTCCGAACAATATCCTGAGAAAAACTTGACAATTCTTCCTCCTGAATGTTCACCGTTTTTTAGTATGGCTTTTCATCTGAGAAATTCTGTTCACGGCACATACAAAAGAAAACCATTGACCATGGTGTGAAATAATACTTGGTACACCCTACTTGATCAATCAATCAGTGCTCTAGCGCGATGATTATGTGCACTAAGGTTGAATACTACTAATAAGCTTATGTACTGCGCTTAAGGACTGCAATCCCGCAGTGATTTCAATCCCGCGGGATCCGCGAGGGATTTGTGCCAATCCCGCGGGATCCCGCGGGATCCGTGCGGGATTGGTGCAAACAGATTTTTAACGCTTATATTCAAAACATAGTTACTTAAAACGTTAATAAATTAAATAATAATTAAATTAATAAAACAATTTTAATATTAAATGATAAAAATTAATAGTTAACAATATTTTATTTTGCAAAATGATATTAAACGTTTTTAGCATGTCTTAAGTACATTTCGAGGTTTTACATTTTTTTTAAATCTAAACCAATTTTTAAATAAATAATAAAAAATGGAAAATATTCAGTGTTAGGTCATATTATGTGCCTTATAGTACATCACATGAACTTAAAAACATGGTTTGCTTAGTGGTCTAGTTACAAGAGATTTTTTTTTTTTAATTCTAAATAAACTTTCCATAACACCGAGAGAAAGCATTCCATTTCAGAAAGTGAAGTGAATTTACTCTGTAAAGTGTAGACTTGGCTCAGATCAAGATCTCATAACTTTTGTCACTGCACAAGCACGAGATTCATTATTATATCTCCTGATTCCTTGATTGATCTTACAGATGATTCAATGTTATTAACACTTAAACTGTCATTCCAGACGAATAACAGGATCGTTCCTTCAATGATCTCGTCGTCGATGACTCGCAAAACCCGAAGGAAAAAATGTTACTACCCATGACATTATGCAGTTAGCAGAATAAACTGAGGATCTTGAGAAGTTACTGAATGGCATGAAAAAAACTGCTGGAGGAATATTTTGGACTAAGTATTAACCAAAGTAAGACAAAAGCGTGAAATGTAGTAGAAATGATAGTAATCATAGTAAATTAAATATAAAAATAGGATCGGATACAGTTAGAGAAGTAATTGAATTCTGTTACAACTCATGACTGAAGCAACAATGATGTTAAAAGCAGAATATAAGTAGCGAAAATAGCCTTCTTGAAAAAAAAAAAAAAAAAAAAAAAAAAAAAAAACAGTTTCAAAAATTTATCTAGGTCTCAGAAAAAACTTAACTTAATGTGTGGAACATCGTACTTTATGGCACAGAAGCATAGACTTTGGGAATAACAGAAAGAAGGAAAACTGAAGCACTTGAAATGTGGTGCCTTAGAAGGATTCTGAAAATTAAGTTGACAGATACAATATAAAAATGAATGTGCTTTCGATGGTGGATCACAGATTAACACATGCGGGACTGATTAAAGGGCTACTAGATTTGTCTCTGGACGTTATCACAGAACATAATATCTGATATGATAAAGAAGCTGAAATACAGGGTGTCCAGAAAAGGACTCCCTGATTTCAAAATTAAATATTTCGAAAACAAAGATCGATAGAGGAATGCAGTAAACGGTATGTTTATTGTGACAGCTGTAAGAAGTGTATACAGCAGTGTGAAATAATAGTTACAAAAGCTGCTAACAGATGTACGCTGTACAGCTCATATCAGCATCCATAAGTGAAATAATCGTATGAAAACAATCTTTGCAAACAATCACATCACAATGTTTTCAAAATGTTCACCATTGGCACTACAGAGGTGGCGCAAACGAAGAATGAAATTCGCCATCACATTTCGTAGTGTCTCGACCGAAATGGATTCACATGCCGCAGAGATCGCCGATTCCAGCTCGTCCAGCGTGGCGGGATGCTTCGGGTAGACCATGTCTTTCACTGTGCCCCACAAAAAAAAAACTCACAGGGAGTCACATCCGGCGAATATGGAGGCCAATCCATGCCTGCACCAGTAAATTCGGGATATCCGAAAGCAATGACTCGATTCCCGAAGTATTCCTCAAACTGCTGTATACACTTCTTACAGCTGTCACGATAAACATACCGTTTACTGCATTCCTCTATCGATCTTTGTTTTCGAGATATTTAATTTTGAAATCAGGGAGTCGTTTTCTGGACACGCTGTAGGATTCATTGGAAGACAGGAGGAGGGTGAAGGGAGTTATGCGAGTGTACAACGCATGTTGTCATGAGTAGGGCCCGGATTTTTCAAAAAAGCATATGCGCATATGCAAATGCATATTTTGAGGGTTAGTGCATATTTTATGGATATGTGCATATTTTAGCTTTTATTTCATCTCATAACTGAATATCCGATACTTCTGAAGAAACTGTAAAGCCTAATGTACCTGTATGTTGGACATCCTTGGCAACCGCAACAAGTAAGTTAAATTCTTGGAGTAAACAGGATTTTTTTGTACTGGCATTCACATGTAGAGAATTTTCTACCTTATCCAAACTCACACAGTGACATGTTTGGAGGTGCTGCAAATGGAAAATTTGTGTGGCGGCGACCTTCTCTACTGCCCTGAGCGGTAACATTCACGGGAAGGGCGGGTGGGGTCGGCAAAATCAAAGAATAGCTCTATTCTCCCTCAGGCGGCAAATTCTTGTTTGAGGAGACGACAGTCACAAGTATTTACCCCCACTTGGAATATTCGTTATCTACCAGTGTGTTTATTCGTGCGACAACTACCGGGAAGGCCAGCGGTTTTCTTTAATCTTTTCGGGAATATTCCCCTAATTGCGGTACGAGCCAGTTTTCCTGAGAACAGATTCCTGGCTTCCAGACCTGAGGGATTCGTACTTTTAAAGGGACGTGTACATTCCTTTCCAAAAACAGTAGCCTCTCAAAGTTTGTGTTGACAGGAGTGTTCGTGTGCTAAGATTAAGTTTCTTTAATCTGACTCCAAAAATGCCTAAAGAAAAATGCACAAGATCAGTTTTAATTAAGCAGTGGATTTCAGGCAACAGTGACTATTCTAGTGACGGTGAAGTTGTGTACTGTCAAGTATGTGAGAAGAATATAAAATGTGAGAAAAAATTTCAACTTGAACAGCATTCTAAAACAGCTGTACATCTCAGGTCAAAAGAAAAGAATAGGAACACGCAACAGCTACTTTTAACTCAGGTATCACGGTCTGTTAATACATTCTCTGCTGACCTGTGTAAGGCTTTTGTATGCAGCAATATCCCGCTGCATAAATTGAATAATCCAGATCTACGAGCATTTCTTCAAAAGTATTGTGTTAATCAAAGGATACCGGATGAATCCACCCTCAGGAAAAATTATTTGCTCTCTCTACACGATTCTGTCCTGGATTCAATTCGGTCTGACATAGGAGGGAACTGTGTCTGGATATCGGTAGATGAAACAACCGATTCATGTGGCCGATACGTAGCGAACTTTATAGTGGGCAAACTATGTCAAGAAGAACCCGGAAAACCACATTTACTTTCAACCAAAGTGTTAGAGAAAACCAACCACAGTACAATTGCAAGATTTATAAACGATTCCCTGCGACTTCTGTGGCCTACTGAATCGGAGAGTGATTGTTACAAGGTGCGTGTTTTAATCACAGACGCAGCTTCATATATGTTAAAAGCTGGTCAGTCGCTTCGAGTGTTTTTCCCCAATCTGATCCATGTTACATGTTTGGCGCATGGATTACATCGCATTGCAGAAGAGATACGTTCCCTATTTCCTTCAGTTAACAAAGTAATTTCAAGTGGAAAAAAAGTGTTCCTAAAAGCACCAGCGCGTGTACAGTTTTATAAGGATCGTCTGCCTGAGGTTCCTCTTCCACCGGAACCTGTTCTCACTAGATGGGGAACTTGGTTGTCTGCAGTGCTGTTCTACCAGGAGAACTTTCATCAAGTGAAAGATGTGGTTACAAGTATTGGTCATGACGATCGTGCTGCGTGTGTTCGTGAAGCAAAGTGCGCATTTGATTGTGATACTGTATATCGAGATATCAATTTCATCCATGTACACTATTCGTCACTTTCTAATGCTATTAAGGGTCTAGAAACTAGCGGTGCACCCCTTCACGAGTCTATTCAGTTGCTTCACAAAACAATTTCTTCTTTAAATGCCGTCCCTGGTGAAATTGGAGAAAAAGTTAAATCTAAACTCAGCAGGGTGTTAGACTCAAACCCAGGTCTGCAAAAGATTCAATCAATTAATACGTATTTAAGTGGAACCACACAATCTTTGCCAGATGAATGTTCCGAACAGTCAGCACCATCGTACAAGTATTGCCCAATAACGTCCGTTGACGTGGAACGATCATTTTCGGCTTATAAACTAATTTTGTCTGACAACAGAAAATCTTTGACCCCTGAAAACATTGAAAAACTGTTGGTAACATATTGTGATTCATCATTTTGTAAGGAATGAAACGTGTATATCAGTGAGTTGACATAAAATAAATCATTTGATAACTGTATATTCTTTAATAGTTAGTCCATGTTCGTTAATTGTTAGTGTATATTCGTTAATTGTTAGTGTAGATTCGTTAATTGTTAGTGCATATTCTTTAATTGTTAGTGCATATTTTAGGACTTTTTTGTGCATATTTGCATGCATATATTAGATGTTTTACGTGCATATATATCCGGGCCCTAGTCATGAGGCGTGTAAACATATTTGTGGAAGAATGAGGAAAGGTGCATGGAAGGGAAAAGATGACCATTAACATAAACTGGCACTCGATTTCAGGCACGAGGGTGTGGGAAGATTTTCTTTCGTAGTAAAAAGGGTCAGTGATTGGAATAAATTACCAAGAGAAAAGATGAATAATTTACAAAAAACGGTGAAAGAATTTAAAGTTGAAATTAGAAGAGAGCAAACGAATGTGGGGAAAAGAAAGGGAAAGAATAAAAAGGGGCAAGCGCTCCATAGCAATTAAATTAAATCATCTTGGTTGCATCTAATGACCAGGTGTTCCTTGGAGATGAAGTTTCCCCTGGTATAAAGCTATGATCCATCGATTATGTAGGACCAAGCTCTCTCAGTAACAAGTAAGGGGCCATCCATAAATTACGTAACACCTTGAGGTGGGGGGGGAGGGGGTCAACAAAGTGTAACATCGTGTGACAAGGGGGGGTGACGTGTCATAATCTTTGTGACATCACATGCATAATTTGTATCACTTTTTGGCTCGTGGCGGAAGATGAAGATGATGTTGACACTTCAAATGTTCCCAACACTATCGAAATCAAGAATGAAGTGACTATTGTGCCAATAGTAAACAGTATCAAGGAATGGGTTCAAAATCCATGGACACATGATGACCCAATTTTGTATCATTAATTCGACTTTTTATGTTTTTTTTATATTTTCTTAAATGTTTTATTTATTGTTGATATGATTTTTTTACTAGAAAAACATAAATCATTTTGGAAGTGCTGTTTTAATTTATAAATTTAAAATTGCAAAATATGTGACGTCACACCAGGGCAGGGGGGGAGGGGGTTCCACAAATGTGACAGCCTGTGACATGGGGGGAGGGCGGGGTCAAAAAATCATGAAATTCGTGTGACGTAATTTGTGGATGGCCCCTAAACAGGTTTTCCTTGTCTCATACGCCATCGCGAAATCCCAGATCACTACACTCACGCTTCTTAGGGTATCGGAAATCATTTAGAAAATAAATTAATTTATGATGAATTTAAACAGATCATACGTCTTATCACTTTACTGACTCATTACATTTCGATGTTTGAATAAGTATTGACCAATAAATTGTTGCTGATAGTTTTGTTTAGCTAGTGATGCGAATATTTATGAGATTTCTGTTATCCTCTCTTGACGGTTTTCTCAGTAAACTTCGGTGTTCAGCGAATGAGGGTGGCTATAAGGGACATTTTGGATATCGGAATGGACATCTTTGCGGTCTTGTAGATACTGAAGGTCATTTACTTAGATCTCGAAAAATGTTTTTCTGGGAAAGATGGAAATCTAGAGCGTCATCAAAACTCGGTGTCTGTCTCTACAACACAAGTGTAATGTCTATTTTCAAAATTCTGCCACCTATTTGCTTGTTTCCGACGCTATAGTGTTTCAGTCTTCATTTCATTTGCTTTTGATCTACAATCTCTGTGAAATTTATGAACTGCAGTTACAACGAACTGGTGGAGTAACTGTTACGTCCTCCGCCATTCTGCACGGCTCTTCTTGGTTGCGACCCTGAAGATTGCTGCGAACGTTGCGGTTGCATTTATGACAGTGTTAAAAAAATGAAAGATGGGCTGTAGAACATATTTTATGCCATGTATGATTGTAGTAGAGACAACTGTTAAAGGCAAGAAAAGCATAGGACAACGAAACTTATACTGCCTCAGGTAGATAATTAACGACATAGACTAATTAAATGAAAAAAAAATTAGACCAGTGATAGGAAGAGATGGAGAATCATTAAAGATTAATCAAGGGATTAATGGCAGCAAAGAAACAATAAAACAAAAATCTGTAAAGATGCGTGGCGCGGCTGGAGTTCTTACACTACATTATTTTTAAAGTTTCTGGCTATATATGTAACCATTCTCTGATTCATTACTGAAACCTGCTTTGTGATATATATAAATTTTATCTTCGAGTTGTGATATTATTGTTTGGAAACAGAGTTCATTTCACTGGCAGAGCCTGACTGATAGTACGCTCGATGAAACGCCCTGTGTAAACGCCGAGCTATCTTGTTTGTCGAGAATATTTCACGAATTTCCTCAGGTTCACGTAATGGACGCACGGAATACTGGCCCGAGGGAGCAGTCCGACGATTCTGGGCAAAAAGGGGGGCTTCAAACGAACAAACACGATCGCATACCTTTTCTTTTCAGATGTCTTTCATATCCTGTGCGCCAGAGCCATCTAAAAATGGCGGTGGTGTTCTCGATAAGATAGACAGTCAGTTTTCGCTCGAGATCAGAAAATAAGAAAAAATTTCCCCCTCTTTCATGAAGTATATTAGCTACACGTCCACAAATTTAATGTCACAGCCGCAGAATTTTTCCAGCATTTGATCTCCCCGGGTGTTATTCTCCATTTAAATAGGAAGAAAGCTGGTGAACAATCGTATTGAAAAGTGTTTGCGTCTATATGATTGTGTAATTATGTTTTCTTAAAAAAAATGTTTGTTGGCCTTCACGAGCATTCAGCTTGCTTAACGAATTTAGTTGCATTAACTAGTTTATTAAGAATTTTTAATTACAAATACCACACTTAGTAAAAACTTCTCATTGCCTCGTTTGGATTTTAACCAATACCCAGTGATGTGTTTTTTTTGTTTTTTTTTTGCACAAGAGATGCTTGCATATGCTACCAATGTGCAAGCTCCATATTTACTTTTTACAGTATTAAAGTATTTTTGTGATTTGTGGCTGTCCTAGAGGTGATGGAGGAAGAAAGTAGTTCGTAAAGGAATCCCACAAAAATAACTGCGTAGGACGGTGTATCACGTCTTTTACAAGCGGGATGGATAATTTGTTAGTGGAGAGAACATTTGGATGGAAAGTGTCCTCCTTTGAACCTCCTCAAATTCCTGTATTCGGTATACGTAATATAGGCCCAACAATACACCCCGAAATTCAGGTAGAGATCCGACCAACGTTTCATATCCGATTCCTTCACTCCAATAAACGTAGGATTTTGAAACCTTTGTACCACCTGCCCTGAAATACTAGCAAGGGGAAAAGTTCTAGAATAGAAGCCTAAGTGGATATCTAATTATTTAATTATTAATAATTCAAACAATTTCCTTTTATAAACTAAAGATCACTTGATAATCGGTATATATTTATAAGTAGCGTATTTCTTAATGATGCGATCGCAGTATTGACATATTTCTGATACTATGCGTTGTATTAATTTAGCGAAATGTACAAACATTTGATAAAACTACGTACAGCCGTATAATTTCAGGCACAAGGGTGTGGGAAGATTCTCTTTTTTAGGTAAGGGTGTCAGGGATTGGAATGAGTTACCAAGAGAAATGATGAATAATTTACCGAAAGCGTTGAAAGAATTTAAGGATAAAATTTGTAGAGGGCAAATGTAGGTGGGTGCGGGATAGGGGGAAGATGGGGGTGTAGGGAAATTGCCACCGGAGCCTGTGCTCCATTGCAATTAAATTAAATCTTCTATGTTTTGTGTGATCCATTAATTTGTACCATGCCACATTTGAAACACCAATTAATTAGCTGGACCGAAGTGTACCTGACTATGCTTGTTGAGGGCAGAGTTTTTATTTATGTTTCGTAAAATGTGGAATGAAATTTACAGATCCACTGTTTCAAACAGTGTTTCGTTTAAATGATTCAATGCTTAAAACTGGCTATATTCTATAATATTATTGTCACCTGCTATGATCATGAATTACCTTCTTATAATTTAATAGTTAGTTGTTCAGATATTAGAATTAAATTAGGATTCGGTATCGAATTCTCATTATTAGTAGTTTAGCTTTTTCCTGAGCGTTGTGACGCGGTTGAATATCAAACAACACTCTTGGTTGCGTGTTGCCACCCTTGCCGATTTTCAACTACCCTGAGAGATTAGAGTTTGATTCATTTACAAGTTTTTTCCGTTCGTATTAGAATGCATGTTGAAAGCCAGGCAAAAGCTCAAAGCGGGGTTCACTGAAACTGAAGGCTTAAACCCTTAAATACACTCTGGTATGAAATCACCTTCTATGCATCGATTCAGTTTTGTATGAAAGTGACAAACATGATAAACGAATGAAAATTTTTCATTTTTGACTTTTGTTATTAGTAGGAGGAGACTGTCTTTCCTGGGACAAAAGATCTTAAGCCGGCCCCGGAAGAGACTCCACTCGTCCGCGTGACGTCACAGTTGGATGGCGGGAAATTCTAATGGACCAATGGCGGCCAAGGTCGTATGACGTCACACGTTAGTTCCTCAACCAGCCGCACAGATGGCGACACCGGGTGGGCTTGCGCATATGTTAGTTCACCGATCGGCCGCACAGATGGCACCATCTCCCAAGGGCTTAATTTCTTTGCCGTTAGTTCATTTGGTGGCGGCTAGATGGCGTTCGGTAGCATTATTTCCGGCGCGCTTTGCGAAATGTGTACACTGTTTCAACGACTGTTATCTCTGTTTACTAAGCGTGACGAAATATGTATTCCTAGCGTCCTGTTAAGCAAGCCACTGAACATCTTGGCTACTATCGACACACAGTAAAATATTTTGTATCGTGAAAAATACTTAAGCGATTTTTTTACGTGAACAGACATCGGTAGCGTAGGGGTTAGAGTGCCGAAGGTCGCCGGTTCGAGTCCGGCCGCGGTGTTTTTATTGAAAAAGCCGTTCCAACTCGTCAATTTCAAAATTTTAGTTTCCATACCTAGAGAGGATACCTGCCTTGAATAAAAAAAGCATAAATGTTCCTTTAACGTTCTATATGGGGAAAAAAAGCGTCATAAACTCCAGATATAAAACCGAGGAAGAATTCTATGTGTACCTGTTTTCATGAAATTATTTAGCGTTCTTGCCTCGCATTCGGGAGGACGGAGGTTCCAGGCATCCATGGTTTCCCAAATCACTCCAAGTGAATGCCGGGGATGCTTCCTTTAAAAGACCATGGCCGAATTCCTTCCCATCCTTTCCCGTCTCTAAAGACCTCGCTGTTAACATAAATTCCGTTCATCGAAGCAGGCAGACATTAAAAATTAATTCACCGACGAAGAGACGGGAAACAAACTCACTTTTTCATTATGAACAATATAATATAACTCACGAGTGTCACCTACAGTCCGTGTATTTTAAAGGATGTATTAAATTAGGGGTATTTATATTTTTATTTATATTTCTCGTGTCCAGGACATAACAAGTTGAATAAACAAATAACATTAATTAATTAATATTAACTATAAACACAATTATATAGAATGTGACCAGAATTCCGCAATCTTGATGGCCTTCTCGTTTGCCCTGTAAAGGTCGTAGATATTGCAGGTTTCAGGGAGATTCCTGCATATCAGAAGATGTTGTGGGTTCTGAAGCTCGCCACATTCACATAGATCGTTGTCATTAGTGTACCCCCATTTTTTTAATATTATATTTACATCGGGACACTTCAGTTCTTAGTCTGTTTAGAGCCTTCCATATAGCATATGGCTGATTACATCCCGCAGCCGGTGCCTCTTTGATGTTCCTCCACCAGGACAAATTTCAAAATTAGGGGTAATGAAATTGTGTGTCTGTGAATGTCATGTCCGTCCTGTTGGTGTGTCTAATTAGCTAGAATAAATTCATTCTCATGCAAATACTTAATAATAATGATGTGAGTAACTTCAGCACTCGGGAATTCGATCCGAGGGGGTGTGCTAGGCGAAAAGAAAACATTAAGTTCTCGCCCGTGTAAATCTACTTATATGTCATTTTCTCATTGCCACAACTATTTACCCACCCAAATTGAGTGTCCTTAGCTGTACTTTGTCTAAAATTCCAATCAATCCCTTGTGACACATCAGTGATTGACACCTTTAACTGTATTTTACAGCACAGCACGTATGTTCCAGGAACGAAATAGTCTGTTAATCTTACTAATTTCACCCCTGTCGAATCGAAGTACGCCAGTCCTATGTGAAAAATCGAGTCACGCTAAGGCAGTGCTTTCGCAAAGTCTTCTCCTAATCAGTAGCCAGGTTCCAAAATGTTCACTTAAGGTGGTTCTACTGCAGTTTTCCAAGAAAATTCTCCCCTTTTCCAGGAAATTATTTTTCAATAAATCAGGACCCAGGGGAGTTCTCCATTCGGTTTAAATGTTCCCATCTAACGCCAACCTTCGGATTCAGGACCAAGTGTGACATTTGATTGTAATTTCATGCTTCATCCAACTAACCACGATAAAAGTGACATAATACCCTTAGCTAACTTGATCATCAAACAGACATCATAACCCACATTTTCATAGAAGACCCCCACACATCAACAAGTATCCAAAACGTCACCATAGGTTCTATTACGCCTAAGATAGCGCTCACACTTGAACTGTCGTAAATTGTTAGGTCAAAGTGGGTGTTTAGATATTTTATCCACTCAGACCTCATCACTTAAAGTCTAGTGCGAGATTGTGGTCATGGTCAACTTAGGCTCCATACACCACTCAGAATTATTCCACCAATATCCATTCTAACAGCATTATACGCCACCTACAGCCCCTCAACACTCTTCCTATCTTCCAATGACATCCCAGCCCCAGCTCCTTTATTATGTCACTTACTGAATATTTTCCACAGATAAATCTAGCTGCCCTCCTTTGCACCTTGCATTTGATGTACAAAAAATGTGGACTGGTCAAAGTGGGTGTTTAGATATTTTATCCACTCAGGCCTCATCACCTAAAGTCTAGTGCCAGATTGTGGTCTTGGTCAACTTAGGCCCCATACACGATTCAGAATTATTCCACCAATATCCATTCTAACAGCATTATACGCCACCTACAGCCCCTGACACTCTTCCTATCTTCCAATGACATCCCAACCCCAGCTCCTTTATTATGTCACTTACTGAATATTTTCCACAGATAAATATAGCTGCCATCTTTTGTACAAAAAATGTGGACTCCATACTACACCACACAAGCAGTGGTCTGACTGTGGATTTGTACCCAAGTCCTTCGCTTCTCTGATACACCCCCTCATCACCCTCTCTGTTAAATGATTTTTATCCCGAAGTGCATGTAATGAAAAACGTGAGGAACACAATTCGTATGTCAACACAAACGGCAGTAAACTGTAAAGAGCACAATGAAATGGGAGACTGCCTAAGCCCTGAATCAATGGTTAGAAGCACACGTTGATAGTGAGCATAATTCTAGACTCAAATCCACAGAGGGATGACACACGCACATTTCCATGCCTACAGCGAGGTCGACAGAAAAACCAGCACCAAGATAGAACTCCCACAGAGGAAGAAGACACACACATACACACACACACGCGCACGCACACACTTGTACATGCATACAGCGAGGTCAATAGAACTAACAGCAAGCATCATGAAAACGATGAAGTGGGGCAGAATTGTCGTTACCACTGATTATCTGGACAGAACTATCGTTACAAAAATCATCAGACAGACGAGTTAAAGTCAGGTACCGCCATACTTATGCTTACATCCACAAAGACAGACGCAGATACACATGTCCAAGTCTACAGAGAGTTCAGTATAGCTACCGGCAACAATCATGGAAACGAAAAAGTGGTTTAGTACTCTCTTGCCTGGCTGAAAAACAGAAGTCTCCTTACATGTCATCAGCCTGGCGAAATACAAGGTGTGCAAAAGATGGCATGTTTTCACCATAAATCTAAGTGTTTATACCATAAATAGTGTTCATCACGCCCCAGTTGATTACATTTACCATCAACATGTCTCTCCCACACCGCAACCCTTTCTACCATTCAGTAAAAAGTGACCCCAGTACCATGAGTTGCAATAGACACTTGACTATCAGACAGATATCATAACCCGCATATTCAAACTAGGTCTCAGCCACAAATCTATACATCTCCATGCACAAGCACAAACAAACATAAGTGGAGGGACAGCAAAATCATACACCCAGACAGACGTTTTTATAGAAGGTATCACAATATTTACGCATACAGACACAGAGAGAGACGCACAAACACTCACATTTCCATGCCTTCAGCGAGCTAGACACAACAACCAGCCCAATCATGGCGACGCAAAAGTGGGGTAGAACCCCCATGGCTCATAACTGACCAAAAAATCATCAGTAACATATGTTCCAGGCATCATACTCTTCACATCAACATCATCTCATTTATTTCGCACTACAGACCTCACTACCATCCAGTATCATGTGTGCTAGGTACAAAACTGTTCACATCAGCCCCAACACGTCTATCCCACACCTAAGCTTTTTCTGCCATTCAGTAACATGTGACCCCAGTACCATGAGTTGCAATAGACACTTGACTATCAGACAGATATCATAACCCGCATATTCAAACTAGGTCTCACCCACAAATCCATATGTCACCTCACACAAGCATAAGTGGAGGGACAGCAAAATCATACACCCAGACAAACGAGTTAAAGGAAGGTATCACCCCCATTTACGCAAACATACACAGAGATAGAGACGCATACACACGTACATCTCCATGCCTACTCGATCTCGACTCAACAACTAGCCCAATCGTGGCAACGAAAAAGTGGTACAGAACACCCATGACTGGCATACCATAACTCCCATATTCATACTAGGTCTCACCCACAAATCCATATGTCACCTCACACAAGCATAAGTGCAGGAACAGCACATCATACATCCAGAAAAACGAGATAAAGGAAGGTATCACCACATTTACGCAAAAAACACACAGAGATAGAGATGGATACACACGTACATTTCCATGCCTAAAGCGATCTCGACTCAACAACTAGCCCAATCATGGCAACGAAAAAGTGGAACAGAACACCCATGACTGGCCAAAATCATAGAAAGACACACACCACACACTCACATGTCAATGCATTCACACAGTTCCATTCATCATCACACATAACTGGAGGAAAGGGACTGAACATGCTAGATCCAAACTGAAGAGTTACAGGATGTGTGAAGTTTGAAATCACAGCCACATCTCGCCCACACCGCAACCCTTTCTGTCATTTAGTAATATGTGCCCCCCATGTACCACGAGTAGCAGTAGACACTTGGTCATCAGACAGATATCATAACTCCCATATTCATACTAGGTCTCACCCACAAATCCATATGTCACCTCACACAAGCATAAGTGCAGGAACAGCACATCATACATCCAGACAAACGAGATAAAGGAAGGTATCATCACATTTACGCAAAAAACACACAGAGATAGAGACGCATACACACGTACATTTCCATGCCTACAGCGATCTCGACTCAACAACTAGCCCAATCATGGCAACGAAAAAGTGGAACAGAACACCCATGACTGGCCAAAAATCATAGAAAGACACACATACATACACACACTCACATGTCAATGCATTCAAACAGTTCCATTCATCACCATACATAACTGGAGGAAAAACTGAAGAGTTACAGGATGTGTGAAGTTTGAAATCACAGCCACATCTCTCCCACACCGCAACCCTTTCTGTCATTTAATAACATGTGACCCAGGTACCATGAGTTACAATAGACACTTGTCTATCAGACACATATCATAACCTCCATATTCATACCAGGTCTCACCCACAAACCCATACGTCTCCACACAAGCACAAACATATGGGAGGAACAGCAATTCATACGTCCAGATAAATGAGTTTAAGGAAGGTATCACCATACTTACGCATACAGACCCATATATCCATGCCTACAGCGAGCTCAACACAACAACCAACCCAATCATGGAAAAGAAAAAGTGGGACAGAACCCCCATGGCTCAAGACTGACGAAAAAAATCATCATTAACATGTGTTCCAAGTAACAATCTCCTCACATCAAAATCATATCATTTAACTCACACTACAGACCTCTCTGCCATTCAGTATCGTTGGTAATATGAACAAATCTGTTCACATGATCAGCACCACCTCTATCCCACGCCACAAGCCTTTTCTGCTATTCAGTAATATTTGCCCCTCGTACCACGAGTATCAGTAGTCACATGGTCATCAGACAAATATCATAACTCCCATACTCATACTAGACCTCACACACAAACATAACTGACCAAAAAACCATCAGACAGACGTTAGAGTGTGTGCAAAGGATGACATGTTTTTGCCATACACCTCAGTACTTATCACATTATCAATTAATTACATCAACACATAGGTAGCCAGGCATTGTGAAACCTCAAAGTCGAATATAATCCTATCGTGATAGACACACAGCCACATAGAAAGACACACACTCACATGTCCATGCATACACACAGATGACTGAACACCCTAGGTCGAGACTGAATAGTTACAGGATGTGCGAAATGTTTCATCTTTGCCACAAACCTCGGTCGGACCGAAATACCGCAATTCGCCGGTCTAAAAGCGCGGACCGCGATGGATTACCGGAGTTTTCCGACCGGGACCTATTACCGGTAACAGCATTTTTAGGACCGCACTGAAGACCGGAATTTCATTGCGCTCGAGGCGGTAAATATGCGCCGGTATACCGACCTACACGATGTACGCGTCCGCTGTGAGGAAGGGTGGCCACCTCCCGCCGCGCCGCCGGGCAGGTTGACCCAAAATTTGTCTTTGATGAGCTGCTATTAGCAAATGACCTTTGGCCAAACATTGCCAAGAGCTTTAGTTCCAGCCACCAGCTATACTGATGGCACATTAAAAATCAAGTATGTGTGGTGAGCACTGAGATGTATTGTAAAGACATGCTATGGTCTGCCTATATGTAACACCCCAGTGTGGACGTCGTGTTGTGTCGGGTCCCTTCCTGCAGTTACTTGTACTTATGAAATTGTGGTATATGCATGGACATATGTGTGTGAGCGTGTTCTGTGTGTAATTATGGTGGTAGGAGTCCACTTGAGATTTTTCTATCAGTGGCCACCTATGTAGATGTAAATCATTGGGTATGTGAGCACGAGGTTTGTTGGCAAAGAAATGAAACATTTCGCACATCCTGTAACTATTCAGTCTCGACCTGGGTGTTCAGTCATCTGTGTGTATGCATGGACATTGTGAGTGTGTGTCTTTCTATGTGGCTGTGTGTCTATCACGATAGGATTATATTCGACTTTGAGGTTTCACAATGCCTGGCTACCTATGTGTTGATGTAATTAATTGATAATGTGATAAGTACTGAGGTGTATGGCAAAAACATGTCATCCTTTGCACACACTCTAAGTCTGTCTGATGGTTTTTGGTCAGTTATGTTTGTGTGTGAGGTCTAGTATGAGTATGGGAGTTATGATATTTGTCTGATGACCATGTGATACTATACTCGTGGTACGAGGGCAAATATTACTGAATAGCAGAAAGGCTTGTGGCGTGGGATAGAGGTGGTGCTGATCATGTGAACAGATTTGTTCATATTACCAACGATACTGAATGGCAGAGAGGTCTGTAGTGTGAGTTAAATGATATGATTTTTGATGTGTGAGGAGATTGTTTACTTGGAACACATGTTAATGATGATTTTTTTCGTCAGTCTTGAGCCATGGGGGTTCTGTCCCACTTTTTTCTTTTCCATGATTGGGTTGGTTGTTGTGTTGAGCTCGCTGTAGGCATGGATATATGGGTCTGTATGCGTAAGTATGGTGAACTTCCTTAAACTCATTTATCTGGACGTATGAATTGCTGTTCCTCCCATATGTTTGTGCTTGTGTGGAGACGTATGGTTTGTGGGTGAGACCTGTATGAATATGGAGGTTATGATATGTGTCCTGATAGACAAGTGTCTATTGTAACTCATGGTACCTGGGTCACATGTTATTAAAGGACAGAAAGGGTTGCGGTGTGAGAGATGTGGCTGTGATTTCAAACTTCACACATCCTGTAACTCTTCAGTTTTTCTCCAGGTATGTATGGTGATGAATGGAACTGTTTGAATGCATTGACATGTGAGTGTGTGTATGTATGTGTGTCTTTCTATGATTTTTGGCCAGTCATGGGTGTTCTGTTCCACTTTTTCGTTGCCATGATTGGGCTAGTTGTTGAGTCGAGATCGCTGTAGGCATGGAAATGTACGTGT
>JARYHS010003331.1:0-31427 GCA_031002005.1 Vandiemenella viatica
CTAACATTATATAATATGTAGGTGCAAATTACAGTGAAACTTATCATGGTAACTGGTTGGTAAGAAAATAACTGGTTATTAGATGCTGGTAACAAGTGTATACACTGTTCCACATAATAAGTATTAATGAACTCGGGATTGTATTTGTAGATTACAGGAGATATTGATTATACTAATGGGTTGTAGCTAACTTGTTGTCAATATATAATAATATTATAAATTATATAGTAATATTGACATTACTAATAAGTGCATGTACTGTTCCACATCCCCGAGATTATTCTCACATGGGATCAAAGTGAACATATCTATCTATCTATCTATCTATCTAATGTGTTACAGATTTCTTGAGAGCCGACCACGCTACTAGCAATTTCCGCTGTTTTGGGAAACAACGTTCAGATTAAACGATGAAAAATAAAAATCTTGGCTTAGGTGCTCGAGGAGAAACAATTGTATGGTATGATTTGCAGATGACATTGTCCTGTCAGTAGAAAACACGGAGGACCAGGACAAATTACTGAATTGCAGAGTAAAACAAGGATAGAAGATTTTTGACCACATATACATCAAAACAAGACAGAAGTGATGAAATGTAGCAGGAATGTTAGGAATAATGGTAGATTAAATATAAAAATGAGATCAAATCTAACAAGAGAAGTAAGTGAATTTTGTTACTTACAAAGCAAAATTACAATATGACCAGAACAGGAATCGTATTACAAGCAGAAAAGCACTAGCGTAAAGAGCCTTCTTGAAAAATGAATTAGATTCAAATAGTGATCTAGGACTCAGAAATAACTTTTTAAAACTCTGTGTGTGGAGCATAGCAATTTATGGTAGTGAATCATGGACTTTAGGTATGCTATAAAAGAGGAAAATTGAAGCATTTGAAACATGGTGCTATAGAAGTATCATGAATATTAAGTAAGCCGATAAAGAATGAAATGAACGAATTTTGGAAATGAGGGGCGAGGAAAGAAGTTTCAGAAAAAATAGACAGGGACACATTTTTCGTCATTTCTTAGTGGATAGAGGAAGGAAAAGTTTTAGAAGTAGTCGAAAATTAGAATATGTGAAGCAGGTAAGGTAGGGCGTAGATATTAAGGGTTATGTAGATGAAGAGGTTAGCTCAAATTAGGAAGAGATGGAGGGTTGCATCAAATCAGTCGAAAGACTGATTACAGCAAAAATAAATAAATAAATTAGATCTTCGCGCCCATTCACTCCTTTGTCACCCCAGCTTACTACCAACTCACCCGGTGGGTGAGCAGTCGGGAGGACGAGGGTTCGAATCCCCTTCCAGCCATGCAGATTTCGGTTTTCCACAGTTTCCCTGTATCATTGACGGTAATGCCTGACAGGTTCTTACAAAAGGCATCTCCCTATACTGACACTGACGTCGACGAGGTGTAAAGGCCGAGCAAATGTATTGTTCGTTCTTTGTTTGACAGTTGATTCACGATCATTATGGCACCGTAAAACTAAATGCATGATAGAAGTAGGTTTGTTTGTACATCTGCAAATGCTTTATTTAATTTTTTCTTTTGTCTTTGATGTTATAACATGCATAACTTCGAAAGTGTTGCCGTTGCATGACGTTATGCATGAACTGACCTTTTGATCATGTCGCAGATAAGTTCGATTGCATTAATTTCTGGTAATCTAGGTGACCAAACATTCGCTTGAATTGTCCGGAATGTTCCTTAAAGCAGTCGTGAAAATTTTGGTCCTGTGACTTGGCGCACTGTCGTCCTGGAAAATCCTATTGTTTTTCAAGAACATGAAGGCAATGAATTGCTGCAAGTGGTCTTCAAGTACTCGTATAACTACTTCCAATCAATGCTTGCCATGTAAACAAAGCTATCTATCTTGCACAGAGCCTTCCTGTCGACTTCACTCAAACTCTCACCAACTGGAATTGCGACTCGTCTGACCATGACACCTTTTTCCAGTCATCTAGGGCCTGGAAGGACAAAAATGGCCAACAGCATAACTCACAAACAATAATGGCGTCAACAATTTTCATCACAAAACATTGTATAACAGCCCTCGAACCCAGCCTTTTATGAATTTTAATCATAGGAATTAAGTATAGAGAGATAAAAGTTGATTAACTATTAATTTGTGTATTTTCCGTGTGAACGAATATTGCTTTTGTAGGATACTCTATAAACGAAGCGTCACATAATTAGAAGTATTTTAATGCGTGAAATATTAACTAAATGTTTGTAATTATAAAGGTTGTATAAGCCTCGATGTTTTGAGGATGATTTTCACCTATTTGGAGTGTTTGATGTTGTAATTTTTATGTTTAAATGCATGTAAATACTTTAATTTTCATTTTAAAATCTTTCCTAATAATTGCGAATGATTTTGCACAAGTTGTAATTGGTTTTGTATGAATCTGATTGTCAACGTGATTGTTAGCACCCGAGAAACGTCTGGCGGTACCATTTATTATCTTTATTTTAGAGGAAGCAATAAAGAAAGTAAAAGACAAATTTTCATGTGGCATAAGTTTCCAAGGAGAAAAAATCAGTATGATACGATTTGCTGATGACATTGTATTGCTAGCAGAACAGGCTGAGGATATTGAGAAGTTACTGAAGATTTTGGACTGAATATAAATAGAAGAAAGACAAAAGTGATGAAATGTAGCAGAAATGATACCAGTCACAGTAGATTAAATCTAAAAATAGGATCGGTTGCAATAGGAGAAGTAAATGAATTCTGTTACTTGTAAAGCAACACTACAACCATTGCAGAAGCAGGAATGATGTTAAAACCAGAATAGAACTAGAAAAAAGAGCCTTCCTGAAAAAGAGAAAAATTTTAATTTCAAATATTGATCTAGGCCTCAGAAAGAACTTTTTAAAAATCTAATGTGTGGAGCACAGCACTTTATGGTAGCGAAACATGGACTTCAGGAGTACCAGAAAGAAAGAAAATTGAAGCATTTGAAATGTGGTGCTACAGAAGAATGTTGAAAATTAATTGGATAGACTACGAAATGAACGAGTTTTGGAAATGATTGTTGAGGAAAGAATTTTATGGAAGAAGCTTACAGAAAGAAGAGACAGGCTGGCAGGTCATAATTTGAAACATGCTGGATTGATTAATTTGTTAGAGGAGGAAACAGTCGAAGGTAAAAACTGTAAAGGAAGACAGAGATTAGAATATATGAAGCAGATAATTGAGGACGTGGGTTGTAGGGGATATGTAGAAATGAAGAGGTTAGCACAAGATAGGAAGGGATGGAGGATCGCATCAGAGCAGTCGAAAGACTAATCGTAGGCTTCCGCTGCCAGAGTCGGTTGATTCTTGGCTGTCCGGGTGATGCTGCGTCATGTTTCTTGTAGCCGACGTTTCGACCTTCCTTCTGTGGTCTTCTGCCCTGGAAGAAGACCACAGAAGGATGGTTGAAACGTCGGCTACAAGAAATATGACGCGGCGTCACCTGGACAGCCAAGAATCAGTCGAAAAACTGATGGCAGCAAGAAAGATTTTCTGTTAGATGTTTCTCTAGCGACTATTAAACTCGCGGAAATCGCGAGCCGCAGAATAGTTTTTGAGAAGTTGTAAGATTTGTTTTAAGAATGGTTCACCTGTTTTTACTCTCCGGAGTTTTGTAATGTGCTATTATAGTATATCTGGATGAAGTTGATGCCGAAATAAAAATAGCTAGATGAAAAGTATATCAACGGTCTTTTTACTTCATTGAACTATTAATTAATTCAGATATTGTATTGATAATCATCCTTTGGTGAAAGGTTAAAAAACCACCTGTCGGCCTTACTACATTAACCTGTTAACTGAAGGACTAATTAATTCATTTAGTGTCATAAATATTTGAAAGAACCATCCAGCGAGAATGTTATCAATGGTTGACCGTTTACTTTTCTTAAAACGAGACTTACCTGCGTGAAATTAAGCCTGACGTAGACCTACCAGTCTTTTTACTTTGGAGTTATTACCACCAGCCTTCACACTGTAAAGTTAATTCAGCTTGTTCATTTTGTGACGATAGAAAGTGAATATGTTCTTCCTATCTCTTTGTACGTGTACGCTTAATGGCTTATCCTCGGAACTCAAAGTTCTCAGTTCGCTGTTTTAAATAAACCTGAAACTGCGCAGCTCACTGTGTAATCGAGATGGTAAGTGCTCTCCACAAATAGTAAATATTTGCCGATAAATTACCCGAATCGATCGCAAACTTTGTGGCTACAGGAAAAATCCCCCACTACTCCGAACACTCACTGGAGCGCTGCATGCCTGATTTCTCCATGCAATGTGAAGCCATATCACGGATAGTTTACAGTGAGCTATCTGAATATTTTTCCCCTCCTTAGCCAGAAGCCAAGAAGAAAAGCGCTAGATACCTTTTAGCTATGGTTGCATCTATAAATATTTCAGGAAAAGAGTTTGGGGCACAGAAAAAGAGCCACTGTTTTAAATATTCCTGTCTGTCTGTATGACTGTATAGATGAACGGGACTAATGGTCGTATTGTAATGATGTTTCCAATAATGAATCACCTCGTGTCCTGGAGATAAAATATGGTATATTTCATTTTGGTGTGGTTTCGAATTGCTGAAAAATTTAGACAAATTTTGAGCGCGATTCCCGGAATTTACTGATGGTAGAATTTTAATGGCAATCGAACGATCTACAGAACATGATCCCAAGACTAAACTAAGATATGTATTATTTTTACGCGACGCAGGAGAGTTGCGAAATTAAGATGAAAGTGTCTATAAATTAGAACCCACTTAACTTTAAGTTATTTCTCGCAGTTGGAATGTTCATAGTGATGTCAGGGTAAGAGTGGCATAAGACTATTTGGAAGAATTGGGTTAGCTTTTTTTCTTTCCTCGCTGGTGATGTGATGACAGTATTTAAGCGGCTTAAGAAAAGAGGTCCGTATTTAACAGCTCTTGTAAAATAAGTCGCTGGAAACCGCTATGTATTCAATATCATTTAGTAACAATATTATAGGTGCACAATAACTTCGAAAATTATGGTGAGGTATGGTATGATATCTAGTATCAAGATCCGCTACTAGATTGATTTTTATATCAATTTCCTTCTCTAATAAAATGACAATACTGGTCATGATGTAGCTATGTCTGACACACTGTGTCGTCACTCTTCCCTCCTTCCCTGCCCAACTAACAATGACCAGAGATTACATAGTAGAGATTATGAGCGTTATTTAATAACATTTCTTTATCTGAGCGTCAGAGAAGAAATGAATTGCAAAAACACTGACAGAAAAGTATATATTGCGTTTAAATTAAGATATTAATATTATTAGTGGATTTTTGTTTATTTATATTCGTTCGGAGCATATGTCTTCGATAAATTCTTAACCCATAGATGTATAAAAGAAATGCTTCAATTTTCGGGCAACAATGTTAGTGAAAGCTTTGATTAGATTGAAATTTAACCTGGATCAGAATGACAACTGGCATTTGACGGTACAGCAAGGGGAATAAGTAATTTAAGTTTTTTTAAAGAAATAATTTGTTTTCAGGAAGACCACATTACTTTCCTCGAATTAAATTAGTTACTTACTGATCGCGAACTATGCGGCCTGGACAAGGATTAAAACTAATATTCAGCGGCATAACGTAAGTTGTTAAGATTTATTTTTAATTTCTTTTGCTTTAACTGGCACCATATTGCAGCCATATTTAACTGTGTCAGCCGTTCAAATGTTGTCAGACGGATCTGAGTCACGAAATAGAAAGATGTAAGAACTCATCAAGATTATATATAGGGATATGGTAAATGTATCGGCAATATTAGCGGAGTTTGTGGTTAGGTCAAAAAGCTACCTGGTCCAGGGTGAAAACTTAAGCTTTTTGCTTCAGCTTAAGGCAGGAGGAACAGCATTGAGCGTAATTTTATAACAATTAAGCAACTGCAAGTAAATGTGTTATCAGAACACTTCATTCAACCCGTCATTTCCTACGGGATTTGAGTCTAGTGCATTATCAAAAACACTAGCTGGTGCCCACAACTTCGTTCGTGTTTGTAAAGAATTTTGATTGATAGTTACCGACATGTAACCACAATGCACGATGGGAGACTCAAAGCTAAGGCCTTGTCCACACTTGTTTACAAAGTCAAGCGATTCTTGTATCTAGACAATGTCTATAAGAAATCGAGCGATTGTATATAGACAATCGAAAGACAAATTCGTGTCTATAGACATGCTTTTAGCACAAAATCGCAGAAATTTGGTCTCCCGTTCGAAATGGGAGACATGTGACAATTGTTTAGACAATGTTGCGCAATATTTCGTAGTGTGGACGTTTTGATAGACGTTGTCTTCAGTTATTGTTGGTGAGCTCTGGAGAAAGCTTGGTCTATTTTCTTAATTTTTGTTTTTTACTGTCAAGATGTGGCTTACAGAGATAGTTTTATCGTTAATAGAAGATTTTCACTTGACATCTTGTTTGAGGGAAATTACTAATTCCGAATAAAAAATTCGAACCAAGAAGAAAATGATTATTAAAGAGCTGCCAAAAAGATATGCAGTGGCCGTAGGTGATGTTGGAAAAAACCTCCAAAATTTGAAAACAGCTTTTCATCGGAAGCATAAAAAAATAAATCAGGTGAAGAAGAATGTATTCGCATACGAACACTTATTTCTACTGCAAGGTTTAGAAATACAGACTGCGGTGAAGTAAAAAAATAGTGAATCAGGAAGTAGCTACAGAACATTGTAATCTGTTTTATTTAATTTTTATACATGGATATGGAACAGAATACAATGTTATTAAAATAAAGATGATTTTATTAATAAAAACAACCTACCAACAGAAAATATTATGTGGGGTTAGTAAAAAATTTCACGTCTCCACCAATGCTTCTTTTCTCGCTTATTGTCCATGATTAGAACTTCGCAAAAAGTGAGCCCAACAAAGTCAGCCATATTTAGCAACTAACGAGCAACAAGGCTTTCAAGTGTGTACACGCGACAAAGTCTCTAGACTGTCTATATACATTGTCTATATACATATCTAAAGACAGTTCCCAACATGTCTATATATGATCGCTCGACTTTGTACCTATACAAGTGTGTACTTTTCCTAATACCACACACAAACACCAGTGATTTGCGTAGGATATTTATGGCTGAAAATTGAAATATAGGGACACACGTGTCTTTGCTCGAAATATGTAAACGCCCTCGGTCGACTACTTTCAACCTTCAAATCTCCACAGCCACACAGCTACCGACATGCAACCACCGTAGTGCACGATGGGAGACTCGAGGCTACTGCCACACACAAACATGTTGTGCACGATCTGTGGCTCCATGCTACTACCACATACAAACACCACACACACACACACACACACATATATATATATATATATATATATATATATATATATATATATTAGATTTAACTAAAGATTTGCTCGATATCTTATTCTATTTATCCATGGATGTAAGCACTTGAATATATGAAGTTCTGTTTTCAATTTGTGAAAGATTAATTGTAGGAACATTGTGTTCAATTTAAGTTCCTACTTTGAGGATTTATTTTCGGGTATTCCAGAAAAAATTAAGGAGAACCAGAAGTGAAATGTTCGCTCATTAAAAGTAAAATATGTACGGTATTAAAAGACGAACAACCTCGCACGCTGATAACAGCCTCGTCTGTTCGGCCACTCAGCTATTCTGCCCCAAAGGAGCTGCCTGCAGCTGGACTGCTTCGAGCACTCAGTGTTGCAAACTGCACGGAGAAATCATTCTTGATTTATTTTAACAATTTGCAGTACAATATCCGGAATAGTCCCTTTCAGCATTATACTTAACAACCCTGTAGCCATTACTAGTCAGAGATATTAAAGCTTCATTAACGCTCTGAACTCGCATTCGAGAGTACGCCGGTTCGAATCCCCGTCCGGTCATCCAGATTTGGGTTTTCCATGGTTTCCCAAAATGACTACAGGCGAATGCCGGGATGCTTCCTTCAAAAGGTCATGGTTGAATTTCTTCCCGTTCCTCGTACCCAGTTCCATCCCGCTTCTAATGACCCCGACGTCGACGAGACGTAAAGTCATAAGTAAGCAAAAAACAAAATAGACTACTGTTTCTGTACCTCGGACTTGGTAACAGCAGATTTGTGCAGTTCTGCGGACGAGGTGAGATAACGAAGTTAGGGCAGCATCTCAAGAGTAGACAGAAGGAACGCAAGCGATACGTGCACAGTACTGGGGAAGTCCTTCCGCGCCTCTAAACGACCACTAACTGCCCAGCCGAGTGGGCGGCGTCGGCAGATGAAGCAGCACCCAGCTTACATTCTGTTCTGGTCTAGGCAGCCGACTCGGGTGGTCCCATTACAACCACTGTAAAACCAAGTAAGCAACATCGGAAAAGAGAGAAGCATTATGCAACCATCACAAGCTTTTCAACATATCTTCTCCTTGGGTAGTATTTTCCTTCTCTCCTCAACACGTTATTGTGTAGAAGCCGATCAAATTGTTGCAGACATTACATCTGAATGAGACTCTGTGACACAGATTCAATTACAATTTGTCAGTTCAGACTCTGCTATCGCACTTTCAACCTTTTGTGTGTTTATTTTATCAGGTCGGTACGAAAAACAATGAACATGATGTAGAATTGTAAGTTTAGTTGTACTTAACAATGTTAATCGCTACAGAGGCCTTAACGGATTACATTATGTTTTAGAAGATAAAATTTTCCGGTCGCCTATTGATATATAAGTTTTAGCAATCTATTATTTCATGTACTAACGTAATCTAAACATTCATACTTCGAAAAGACAATCACAACAAATTCTAACTGGTAATCACGTAGCGTTCTAGTACTTATTTCGTCCTGCTAGCTACGTTAATTTGCTGGTGGAGGGAACAGTCGAAGGTAAGAACTGTAGAGGAAGACAGAAATTAGAATATATGAAGCAGATAATTGAGTATGTTGTAAGGGGTATGTAGAGATGAAGAGGTTAGCACAAGATAGGAAGGGATGGAGGATTGCATCAAACCAGTCGAAAGACTGACGGCAGGAAAAAAAAAAGCTACGTTACCGTTACCAACTGAGAACACCTGCGAAGATTTCAACTTAAATATTTCATGAATGCCTAGAACTACAAACACAAGTAATTTTGAGTCTTTAATTAATTAAATATAAAAGCAGCCTTCAATAGTCAGCTGGATCGTCACAGAGTCTGTGTCTCTTCGGGCTCTGGTTTAAGATTCGTCCTGAAGCGCATTACACGTTGACGCTTGGCACAGTTCGCGGTACGCATGTTTTGAATATCAGTTGTTCCTGTCTAAGGAATCATCAAATGCGGCACCCGACTCCACCTCACATAGAGCTGACATATGAGATAACCAGCAGAAACTATACGCATAAATCTAACATCAATAGGCGGGCAAACCAGAATGTAATTTGATATAAACTTTGATAGAAAAGCAGTAAATTCGATGCGTTTGAAATGAGGTGACTAATTTGCGATTTATTTCTTTCATCAAAATTAAGCTGTAGTTAAGATAAAACAAGAACCAAAGTTAAAGTGGTGCTTTACCCTGTGTGCGGTGTCCCCCGTATTAATGTCTCGCTCAGATGAATTGCGGTGGTTTCCCGTTGTTTTTTCCTGCCTGTTGTCGTAGATGACTGCCATGGTGTGTGCTTTCCTCCTTTTTTTGCTTGTAACTACTCGAAGCGAGAGAAGATTGGGGAACAGGAATGAGAATGAATTCACCCACTGCCTTTTGAAGGAAGAATGCCGGCGTTAGTATGGAATAATTTTGGGAAACCGTAGAAAATCGAAATCTCTATAGCTGGGTGGAGATTTGAACCAACGTCCTATCGAATGCCAGGCCCGTGGGTAGCGATCACCCACCACGTCCGATATATGTGTGTGTTGATTGTATTGTGGTTTAGAAATGAGAGAAAGAAGAAGGTGCATCCTGGTGCCTACTCTTCCGATGCACACTGAGTAGTTAGTTCAAGTTTTACGTCTACATCCGACGGACGAATCGTGATTAACAGTGTCGAACGCCCTCATTCCATACTCATCACGAAGAGGACAGGGATTTAGCACTAAACTTTTATATACGATATGGTGATTATGAATCGAACACTACCAGTTCTCGAACCCTGCCAAACAAAACTCGATGACAAAAAAAATCCTTCCACCACTCTCGCTCAAACGCCAATGGGTCCGACGAATGAAGCGAAAGAAACCTTAACTCGGGGACTACCTACTGCTGCGGGAATTCACTCAGCTGTTAATTTGTTTCAACAAACATATGCAGAATTTCATCGGCTGCCATTTTTGTTTACAAAAATTTTAAAACAAAAGTTTTTCAATGATCTTTAAGCAAACAAACATTCGATAAGGACTAATTCTGATAACAGTGTTCTAGTTGCCGCATATATATATAAACCTAACATGTAGAGACACATCACTCCGATAAAACTGTGCATTAACCTCGCACCTTCTGATCCAACTGTGCCTTTCCAATGATCAGAAAACAATTCCCAATAAAAGTAACCTTCGCTATGACTATTAGTAAAGCACAACGACAGATGCTTTAAAGGGCAACCTTATATTTATCAGAACCTGTTTCTTTGACATTGACAGTTATACGTGGCTTTTTGACGAGTTCGTAGATTCAGGGATATTTATGTTGGTGTTAAAGATACATATGAGAAGAAAGCAAACTGATGACATTGTTTTCAAATAAGTTATGTGAAGTAAAGAATTTTTTTTAAAAATCACATCTGACAAAGTCAATATCTATTTCTTAAATATCTACTTTTTAAATGTTTCACAATTAAACATTTTGTGATTTCGACTTTTTTACATCAAGACTGCTATTTATTAGTACTCTTCAAAACAAAACCTCTCAATAATAAATAGTTTCATTTATTTATTTCCGCATTATTATATTACCATTCGGTGACTAATCACGGTACAGAATGCGCGCAGTGTGCACGCTGGCTGCTGTCCATTTAACTGGACTGGCGGCCGCTCCTAATGACCACCCATCGAGTCGACAGCGGCGGCAACTCGTTCATTAACTCTGCTCACCTGCCGCAATTAGTCATTTTTGCCGTTTGAGGGAGTCGTGGCTGCCGTGTCCCGCCACAGTGGCGATTTGATTGGGTTGGGCAGCGTTCTCTGCTCCCACAAATTGCTTTCCAGGCAAAAGTAATTTTTCCATGCATTTTTTTTTTTTTTTTTAATTTTTAGCCACTACTGCTATAATGGTTTCTGACTGTTTCTAAAATACGCTCTATTAAAGCTCCGTTCCTCCTTGTAGCAGCCGTCTTTTAAATCATCTAAACAGGTTGTCTGCTAATATATATATATATACATATACTAGCTCGTACCCGCGACTTCGTACGCGTGGATTAAGAATTTTTTGCCAGAATTGAATATAGAAAGTTGTTGGTAACGAAGGATTGGACCAAAACAACACCGAGTCGGCATAATATGACAGGAAAGCTATCACTATATCATTCTACCGTCGAACCAGTCTCTTGAAGAGAATCAGTTTCCGGCATATTTCTGTCACCATTCGATAAGGTCTCAAAATTTCGTGACTACAACCATTAAACATACCGGAGAAAATGTCCTGGGCCCTTCAGACAGATTTTCTTGTAAAATTCGAACAACATCGATATAGCCATTTGGTCGTCAAAACGTAACAAAAAGACAGAGACTTACTTCCGTATTTATAGTATTATTACTGCGGTTCACACACACACACACACACACACACACACACACACACACTCACTGACTGCGAACAACCCCTGAGGAATCATTATACCGTAAAAAAGTGTACACCTACAGCATTGCAAGACTGTTTACGATTTGCCTCGCATTGCACCCCTAACTTTGTGATATCAACAGTTTAACATTCAATCCGAATAACCTACGGCCCAGGCGTGACTTTTACGATCAAAAACAATTTTTAAAAATCTCAGCCCACACGGAGATTTGAACCCGAGACCACGACCCAACCATTTGTAAGCAAGCGCTTTAACAACTGAGCTGTCTGACCGATACACGGAAAAAGCAGTATTCAGACGTCCATATCCAACGCGTCTGTCTATCGCCATTCGAAATTATGAGACAACATGTATTATTTATACAGATAATTTTTCAATCAAATGTAGACAGTATTTTTCTCCTTGTTTCAAAGGATAAGTGTGCAAAGTTTCATCGAGATAGGATGAAAACTGTGGATTTGAATGAAGAACAAACAAACCAACAAGCAAACATACATACATTCATCTTTATATATATAGATATAAAGAATTTTATATCTGTGTCACAAATATTTTTTAACGAACACATTTTTCCTACAAAAATATAGAAGGTTAAGCTTGGTAAATTTATCCCTAACGTTGTGACGTCACTAACCCGGCCTTCGTAGCAGCATTAACAACAGTCAGACATGTTACCACTGACAAGGGACACCTTTGACCTCGAACGATCGGAACGGCACGAAAACACGATTAGAACAACAAGCGATCATAAACAAAACAGTGGTGTAAAACGTTGCATTCCACCTCAAGTAACATTTTAATAGCGAGAAAAAAGGTAACAAGATATCAATACCATATGAAAGAAATTATACATAATTCAATGACGTCAGAATATCATTACATTTTCAACCAACAGTGCCAAAAACTCGTTGATTAAAGTAATTAATATAGCGCAAAACACGCATATACAGCAGTACCAAACACCTGATAGTGCTTATATTACTCCTAAAAGTGCAGATGCGGGCTTTCAATGAAGAGAACAATGTGCACACCTCACTGAAGCCACGCACAAATTCCAAAATCACTTTCGCATTCACGCAGTCCAATATCAAAAGCCACACTAATTACATTTTGAAATGATGATGCTGATATTTCAATGTCATAACCTGGCTCTCGCCAAGCATATTGCAACATAGGCTTAAAGTACGCACTCACTAGGGCATGCCGCATCGCGTCGCAGAAATGCGTCAGCAATCGCTTACATTGATTCTAATGAGGTAACGCACACCACAGGCGAGTCGAGTCGGGGCGGGGCGGGCCGCGTCGCGTCGCATTGTCGGATCGCTTCCCTAGGAGTATCTTTCCGCCTGTGCGCCTCGATGCGCTCAGTCGCGACCAGGTTTGCGATAGGAGCTCCAACAGTACTGACTGACTGACTTTTGTAACTTGTATGTTCCTATTTCTGTGAATTAACTGCATTACTTCAACAAAATTGGCTGCAAATTTGCAGGCAGGATGGTGGATGATTTTTGAAAAAAATATAAGTAATTACAATCTGAAAATTTAATTGCTTTATGAACTTTAATAAAGATGAAAAAATTATAAAATTTCTAGCCCATGCTCACTTGTTCTTTGCTTATGTGTTTTAACTTAAACTATTCAAACGTAATGTATCTCACTGCATCTCATTAGTAATGACTTTCAAAGCGTATGTGATTATTGCAGGCCATTTCTTCCACAGTTGCTTGTTAAACTAATTATTATTTAGTAATACGCCAATACAAATGTGTATTGGCGTATTACTAAATAATAATTAGTTTAACTTTCAAAGAGTTTTTTGATTTACAAGACGCAAAATATAATAAAAAAAATATTTGGGAGGAAATAGGAAACTAGTTAAAACAACCAGGTATAATCTCATGTTTCGTATTTTATTTTTTGTTTATTTTACGTGTGTATTATAATTTTATATCACTTTCTTTGATTCCCGCTTGTAAAGCTTCGTATTACCAATTAACCTAATTGTTTAAAATATTTTGTAAAACTATTTCAAATCTTAATGATTTCTGATGTGTCCTAGAAATGCGTGTAAGTCAAATATTGAAATTTCTTTGTTGTCACTATCGTTCTTACCTTCTGCAACCCAATTCAGATATCGTTAATCAAAAGGTTATAAATGCAGCACGTGGCTAGTATTACTTTATTTATCTTATTAGGTAACACCGACATTGTTCTTTCATAGATTTGAAACCTTCTACCTATAATACTAAAGCAGTTATCGATCAACCTCCATACTTTATTGAGCCTGTAATTGAAAGTTTGTTTGTCTTCATTTCATTTTATCTGATATTCTGGAATAGACCTCATCTCGAAAGGGGAAAAGCTTCATCCACTACTATTACATACTGCATTTTATCTCAGTTGTCAACTTACAAATTCAGTTTTTCTGCAGCTATTGCCTCACCTAAGTTGTTGTGGCTAAATGTTTTGCCATCTTTATTTTTTTTTCCCCAATCCTCCGACGACCAAAATACCAAAACGGTATTCTGCAACTGCAAGGGCTAATAAAACCATGAAAAACATTATTTTTTTTTGCATTACAAATAAAGAGAACCGCAATTTGATAGAACTGTTAAAATGTTTCCCATCTAATGTGCCTAAGAAATGCGGAAAATTCCTTTTTAAATAAAACCCATTGCCTTTTTTGCTTAATTTTCTCCTTCTTCAATGAATATATAAAAATAAGAGCCCTTTGTCTTATGTGTCCACTTGCAGTGCAGAAGCGGCTGAATAATCGTCGAGTACCGAAGGCGGTGACAATAAAAGGAATACGACTCGCTGCGTCCAGATGTGCGTTGAAGCAGTTTCGCACAATGCGATGCGATGAGGCCCGCTGTAGTGTGCGCGTACCTTTACATAGGTGCAGCAAATTGATTGTAAATCACAGAGTGAAGTTTCGTGGTGAAATAACGATCATGTATTTTCACTTTGGCACATTATAGTCTTACAAAATCAGTAATCCTTTTGAAATAGAGCTTATATTGCTGAAAGAAGTAAACATCCAGGGGTTGGCAATATTATGTTGTTTTCGGTGGCAATATCTTCAGCATAACAGCTTTGTTTGGAAAAGTTGCTTCTAGAAGGGTACTATCTGTATGACCTGACCATGAATCTCACAACAATAGGCTCTTTTCATGTCTCTTTAATGGCGCTAGCAGACAAGTGCGGAGTTCTGCAAGGATGTTTACTTGAGGTAGAATGCAACGTTTCGCATGGAAATGACTCACACCACTGATTTGTTTATGATCGCTTGTTATTCTAAACATGTTTTCGTGCAGTTCAGAGCGTTCGATGTCAAAGGTGTCTCTTGTTAGTAGAAGTTATGAATGAAATTTAATAACAGCATCCGCGAAGAAATGAAATACCAGAACACTGAAACAAAAGTAAGTGTTAGTAACATATTAATTATTAGTGGCATTTTATTTATCTTTGTTTCTTGTAGATATTTCCGTTAAATTCTTCGCCCCCAGATATGTAAGATAAATGGTTTAATTTTGAAGTAGAAATTAGATTGAAAATTAGCCTGGAACAGAACGGGAACTGGCATTTAACTTACAGCGGAGGGCATGAGTAATTCAAGTATTTTTTAAAAATAATAATAATCTTACTGTAAACATTATTTCATGCGAGTTAAAGTAATACTACATTGATCGTGATCTGTACGGTCTCGACCAATATTAAAAATAATATTACGAGGCATAACGCAAGTATGATTGTAGCTTTGATTTTTTAGCGGCAATATTAGTGCAGTTTGTGGTAAGCATAAAATGCAACCCAGATAAAAACAGAAACTTTTTCCTATAGCGTAAGACACGAAAAACTGGACTGAGCCTTGTTTTATAATATTCCATTTAGCTAGGCAACTGCGAATAGATGACCTGCCAGAACAGTTCGTTCAACCAATCATTTTGACCCGTTTACCTATAGATAGTGTTGCACTAGACCTTTCAAAGGCTTTTGACAGAGTGAGCCATAAAATGGTGGTAAATAAAGTAAAAACGATTGGAGCATACATGAGAAAGTGATTTGTTGGGTAGACGAATTATTAAAATGTAGAAAGCAAAACGTTAAGGTAGAAAATGCAGCATCAAAAGAAGTGGAACTAAAGATGGGAGTGCCATGGTGTAGCGTATTGGGACCATTACTGTTCATTATTCTAATGAATGACTGTAAAGGATTGTGAACAGCTGCAGGGTGATCTGGACAGGATATCTAGTTGCTTTGGTAAACATCGGCTGAAGATAATTGCAAAGAAGAGACAGCTTATAAGATACACAGGTGATTATAAGGTGAGGAAAGAATTGCTTGTTAAAGACTTGAAATGTAAACATCTTGGCGTAACATTTGATAGCAAGCTCAATTAGGCAGCACACATTGGACAGGTAATAGGAAATGGTTTCGAAATTCTTCACTTATTGGAGAAGTAAAGGAATTGGATTACAAAACTTTGGTCAAACGATTGTTTGAATATGGTGGTGTAGTACGGGACACCATTTTGGGTATCAAATACAGGAATTGGAGGGGATGGAAAGAAGGACTGCTAGATTTGTTGGTGGCAATTACCATAGAACACAATCAGTAACCTATATGATAAAAGATCTTGAATGGGATTCATTGGAAGACAGGAGGAGGGTGAATAGAGTCATGGGAGTGTACAAGGCGTATATTGGTGATGAGGCATGGAAACATATTGGTGTAAGAATTAAAAGTAATGCGAGATGACCATGACCACAATCTGGCATTCAACTTCAGGTACAAGGGTTTGGGAAGATTTTCTTTCGTAGGTAAGAGTATCAGGGATTGGAATAAGTTACCAAGAGAATTTATGAATAATTTACGAAAAACGTTGAAACAATTTAAAGTTGAAATTAGTATAGGGCAAATGTAGGTGACAACAGGAAAGGGGAGAAAATGGGAGTGTACGGAAATTGCCACTGGAGCGTGCGCTCCATCGCAATTAAATTAAACTTTAAAAAATTAAAACGAAACCCATGTATATCTGTTCAAGAAAAATTAAAAAAAAGAAACATACTGAGCAGATTTTAAAGCTTGGAATCAGACGTTAAATGCGTGGTATGTGCTGTGATTCAACGTTACATAACGCCAAAGCACTAAACAAAATTCTGAACGTATCGACAGAAACACCAAAGAGGCAATACCAACTAGATGTTGCATACGGCATATTTCGTAAAAAATAATATGGCATATACTGTTTTCGTACTTAAATTTCTGTTATTAAGTCTTTAAACCCTGTGGATGGCCATACTGAATGCGAAGAGGAAATTATGTAAATTAATAATTACAAAAAAAATCCCAGAAAAAATCGTTACCGTGGAAAGTATCTCAGACAACGAAGCTACAATCTCTCATTACCAACGTTTTATCAATAAAAACAATTTTGTAAAATAATTCTAAATACTTGACATTCAACTGTAAAGGTGCAGAACAGATTTTAATTTTGAACTTCAGCACCATATGAAATAACACACTGAAAAAAAAAAAATTCAGCTCCAGCGGCAGAAGAGGCAGCTTAATGAGAAACGCCTAATATTTGATAATGTGAAAACCTAGTCAAAATCGATTCAGCAGTTTTCAGGTTATTCGTAAAATAAATATGTTTTATCTCGGACCCCAAGCTTTCAAATTGTGAAAATGAATTAAAAAATCTATATTTTCTTCGTGACGCCGAAACAAATGGACACATTCCAGAAACTGATTTATGTGTGTGGTATATAATAATGGACGCACGGCACATACGAGGCGTATTTTTTAAGTAAGTACCGTTTTGTCACACCGTGGCTGCAGTGCTACGGTCGGCGTTCCGCGCATGCGCACTGGGTACCTGCATCTCTTGCCTACGCACTGACGTCATTACAGTCTAATTCTTCCTTGTTTACGTTGTTCACTGAGTGTTTAAGATGCCTCCGATAATCGTGAGTCCCGCCGACTGTGAAGTACGGGCTGTTATAAGATTTCTTTTTGCTAAAGGCCTAAAACCGATCGATATTCATCGTGAGATCTGTGCAGTTTACGGACAAAACATTATGAGTGATGAAATGGTGAGAAAGTGGGTGAGATCATTTAAAGATGGCCGCACAAATGTGCATGATAAACAATGGAGATGGCGTCCTTCGGTCGTTAATGAAAGTTTGGTGCAGAAAGTGGACAATAAGGTGAGAGAAAACAGACGCTTTACGATTTCCTCCTTGTGTGATGACTTTCCTAATGTTTCTTGTAGTGTTTTGTATGGCATTGGGACCGAGCACTTGAATTACCGAATATTGTGCTTACGTTGGGTACCGAAAATGTTAACGGATGTGCACAAAACCAAACGTTTAGGCAGTGCATTGACTTTCCTTGAGCGGTACCACAATAATGGTGATGATTTCTTAAGCCAAATTATAACGGGCGATGAGACATGGGTGGCCTACGTCACACCTGAATCCAAGCAACAGTCCATGGAATGGCGGCATTCAGTTCAAGCAAACGATTTCTGCCCGGAAAATCATGTGCACAGTTTTTTTTGGGACAGAAAAGGAGTATTGCTTGTGTAATTTCTGCCTTGTAATGAGACAATCAATGCAGCAGCTTATTGTGAGACATTGAACAATTTGCGCCGTTCAATCCAGAACAAAAGACGTGACAAGTTGAGCAAGGGCATCGTTTTGCTGCATGACAATGCCAGTCCACATGTGGCTAATCAAACCAAATATCTCATCACATCTTTTCGATGGGAAACTCTAGATCATCCTCTGTACAGCCCTGATCTGGTGCCCAGTGACTACCATCTGTTCCTGCACTTGAAGAAACACCTGGGCGGTCAGTGTCTTGAAGACGATAACGAAGTCGAAACAGTTGTGATGCAGTGGTTAACAAGGCAGGCGGCAGATTTCTATGAGGAGGGTTATCAAAAACTGGTACTACGTCTTTTTTTAATTTCAAAACGGTACTTACTTAAAAAACATGCCTCGTATTTCGATTTTCGAGCAGCAACATTATCAGATATTGTGATCAGGTTGAAATGCAGCCTGGACCAAAATGTAAACTGACATTCCGTACTCGTATCACTGTAGCCAACCCACCCTGTTCTGGGAACTGTGCGGGTAAATCGACCTTTATACTCGTATAAATTCTGAAAATTCTGCTTAATTAATGAAAGATTCCCACGTGTTTCTAATCGGACAAATAAAAGTAGTGTAGTGGTAAATCAACTCCAACCCACCCCTATATGGGAAAGATGCGGCTGAATCTAGTTTTACTTTGATTCTGGAAATGACTGGTGCGAATTTAATGAAACTTGGTATACATGTATATCATGATATCGCGATAAAAATAGCGTACGGGTAAATGAATCCCAAATGGACTGGTCAACGCCGATATAAAATAAAACGGGCCTGAGAACATGTGTTGGAATCCCTGTCCGGCCATCCAGATTTCGGTTTTCTTTGGTTTTCCCAAATCACACTAGGCGAATACTAGGACGGCTCCTTCAATTGGCCATGGCTGAATTCCTTCCAGTTCCTTATCCCCCAGTTCTCTCCCATGTCTAATGATCTCGACGACGATGAGTCGTAAATACCGAAACAAAAAAATTAAGAAAAACTACATAGTTGAAAACATTGTAATTCATTTCCAAACATGGATCCTGCGGTAATTAAAATGCATTGATTGCTACGTCACATTACTTCTGATACAATTGAGCACTAGCATGAAGCATCGCATGAATGACTTCGTTAGTATTTTGTAAAGTTGAAGTAAATTGTTCATTGAGTAAAGTAAATTTAGGTAAATTATTCGTACATTTGATTTACTGCACTGAATATTGCATACTTCAGAATAATACCTAATATCACCTTAAATCAACTAATTTCAAAATCTGCTCATTCAATCGCTGGGTGAACCGTTCCAGCTCCCGCATGACACGTCGTGTTCGTTCGTTTGTCGAATCAGACTGACATCTATACTACAAATGTAAGTCACGAAACATGCGAGTAACGTAATGAATTTGTGAGTAACGATTCGGTACTTCGAGTCAGGCAACGAACCCGTTATTCAGTAACGAATACATACCGTTTGCTACAGCTCTATAAATCTGGGCGCCTGCAGTTTTTTTTTCCGCCAAACTCAGTTATCAATGGAGGGAAGTGTCTCTCAAGGTGATGATTTAATGGAGCATCAACCTTTCCTTTTAAAAAAAGAAGACATACAAAGAAATGTCGCGTCTAGTCATAACAAAGGAAGACATCCACCGCGCTCGTTGCTTTAGTGGTGCAGAGGGATACAGTTTTTTTTTTTTTTTTAGCTATTTTGAGTCATATCGATTCTAAAAAGAAAAGTTTCATTTTATCAATTTTTTTTGACTGTGCATAATGGACACATACATTTAGAAACTTAAGGCGGAGACTTTTAATGAAACGAGAAGTATCGTATCAATAATAATCCATGTAAATGGGAAAAGGTAATCGGGTTACAAATCCTTGGTCAGGCGATTGCTTGAATGTGGTAGAGAAGTGTGGGACCCACATGCTGGGTATCAAATTCAGGAGTCGGAGGGAGTACACAGGAGATCAGAAAGATTTGTTTGTGGAATTTTTAGCAAAAAGCGAAGTAAGTGACTTGACGAAAGAGCTTGGTTGGGAGTTACTGGAAGATAGGAGGAGTCGAGAGAGCGTTGGAAGTGTACAATACTTACAGGTGTAATCGAAATGACGCATGGGTAAATGTGGGTAGAAGGATTTGGAGTTGTACATGGAAGTGAAGAGATGAGCATAACCATAATCTGGCAATTGATTTCAGGCCAAAGGGGGTGGGGAAATTTTCTTTTGTTGTTATAGGAATCATGGAATGGAATAAATTACCAAGTAAAATGAAGAACAATTTACCAAAAACGCTGAAGGAGTTTAAAGTTGGCATTCGTGTCAAAGTAAGTGGGAAACTATGACATGGGAAGTTGAGGATGTACATAACCAATCCCCATTCAGTATCACATGTAACTTACAAATGCTATTTTTACGATTTTTGGTGAAATCTTGTTCCTGACAGATAAATTACTAACCAAAGATTGTGGAGAAACTGTACACGAAATTAGAAGTTTTGTCATAAATAGTATCGTTTTGAGTCGAGCTACCGTCTTCAGTAAAGTATGTCAAAGACAGACATAAATATTTGCTAGTTCAAACGAAAGACCTCTAAATCAAAAATTTTCAGGTTTTTTTTAATATGTCGTAGTATATGAGGAAACTACTAGAATGATTTGATGACCAAGCCCATACGGTACAATCGGCAGGATTCTCATAGTAGCATCCGCCCGCGGGCTTGAATGATGCAAAAACAAGCCGGCTGTGGCTGGCTACACATGAACTGTTAGTCAGCTCGCCACAGTCGTTATACTGTAATAGATTTTTACAAATGTTTGAACACAATGTTATCTGTTTTTGATGCGATAAATTGTGAGAAAACTGCAGAGAAATGTGCAAGCATTCTCATCACTTAAATTGTCTAAACAATTGTTCAGCGATAGCAATGAGAACAGCTGTTTTCAAGTTTTATTCTGTGAATTAAGATTCTACTTAGAAGGAAATTGTCAACAAACTCGGAAACAAGGAGTATATCAACTTATTTATCTAAAATCGAATAAAATTCAATTTTTCACCTTACTAACATCTCATTTTATTATAATTAATTTTAATTGCGATGGAGCTTTTCGTACTTTTATCGGTGATGGTCAGGAAATAAGTAGCAAGATGTATCGATTTAGTTCATAATGACAAATAGAATCAATAGTAGCTGAATATATTAACATATGTGACAAGCGACCTTCTATGCATCGTAATTTCATCATAATTTTCAAATTCGTAACAAACACAATTTAAATTTCACCTTTTAAAAAATTACAGAAATAATACGAATAAAACTTGTTGATTAAATAAGTGATTTTGTATCATTTTAGACTTACATTCTGAGGTATTTAAATAATGTTCACCCCAAAAGATATTCGAGTTGGATTCAATGGCCTAATAATATGAGTAAAAGAGAAGTAATTTGCATACTTCTGCCTCTAGTAAAAAATCGGTTATTGATCTGGTGATTGAGGACAAGGGACATAGTTTCACAGAGAGAAACGATAGTTACACTCCTTTACGTATGACTTTGTCATATTCGTCATACAGAACATAAAATAAATGAAAGCCATCTGTGGATCTCATGTATATTTCGACGGCAATGAGGGTTAAAGAAAAATTCTTAGATTAATAAAATTCCTTAAATCTGTCACTTCCTACTTGTAAATAATCTCTTTAAAAATGGGTAATCTGTAAACAGTACTGACAGAATAAATTGAAGTAAATTGAGTAAATTTTACCTTCAAAAATCATTGTTTATGTTCTCGCATTGTTAATAAAGGTTTTCAATTATTAATGAAATAAAGACGCTGGGGCATTCGAGAGATGCATTTGATATTAACTTTCTCTTACTGCAGTTGTGAAGGGGTCGAAAGAAGTGCAAACTGGAAACGAGCCAATGCCCGTCGGCGACAGAGGCAATCGATACGCAACTAGCTGCAAGCTCGACACAATAACTCGACTGTAGCTTAGCAACTATCAGCAGGGGAAGCGCCACGCGCAGGTTGCTTGCTGTGCGACCATCCTAGCATGAACTGAACTAAACGCTCTAGATTCTAGACTCTAACAGCACTCATAAAGCATGAATGAATACAAATTTTGTTAAAAAAAAATCGTACTAGCGTCAGAGATGTTAATCACATGTAAATAATTAACAGATTTACGAGACAGTTCCAATATCATTTAGTGTAATTAAATTGAACTTCAACTACAAACTCAAATAACAAAATGTCTTGAAGATCAAATAATTACTATCCGAGTTTTCGAGCTCAAGTTACCACTCAATACTGATCTAAACCATAAACCTTGGTCCTCAAAACATATTTTTGCTATGTTTTTGTGTGAATATACTACATTTTAGAAACAAACTAATTGTTACAAACTTATCTATAAAAAAACACTAAAATATATGTAGTATATTGCGCAACCAAGTATTAAAATTCTTGAAACTAAGATCTCGCCTATTTGAGATACCGTCGTCATAAAAATATGCTAGAGAAGTGAAACAAATAAAAGGTTGAGACTTCCCTGTTTGATTTCTTTTCCGGAGGTAATAAGATTCTATTACGGATCTATTATAATAGCGTGTTAATTAAAATAGCTAGTAGCCTTTGATTTGAGAAACTGGTTTCGTTACTACCTATTTCGATATAGTTCAGAGCTTTCGTTTGGACGTACGTCGCTATCGTAGCATGGAATTAATAATGATTTCTCTTTGATAAATTATTAACCTCAAATTAAAAAAAATTGTTAGTATTCGTCCATCTGAAGCATTAATCTTACAATATATAATTATATATCCCGTATATTCTCAATTGGCAACAAGGAAGTCCTTGCACACAAAATAAAACGCGATTTAGATTATCCAGAGCGAAAATCGAAGTCACTATCTTCATAGTTGTACCAGATTTGTTTTGTTTGTGTAAATTACCTTAGAACACTTTCTGTTACAAATATGGCAAAGAAGAGTCACTGGAACCCAAGAGGCGTGTGACGAGAAGTATGGTGGGTGTCTGTAAGGACCAAATTTGCTGGGAAGCTTGCGGATGTTAGGCTATAAATTGTATGTAGTATATGAAAGGGAAGAGAGGAAATGGCCTTAAATTATCACATGATTTCAGGAATAAGGAGTAGGGCAGTTTTCATTTGCAGATAAAGGCCTCAAGAACTGAAATAAGAAATCGGAGGATATTCTAAATAATATACCTCGAACAGTGAAAGACTAATATATCGTAGCTACAGAGAAATTGTGGCTAGTGTAAATGTCCACTCGACATTAAGAATAATAAAATTTGCAATTCAAGATAATCTGAGAGAAGAGGGATGTGGTTAAAGATATTAGAAGGATAATAGGAAAAACTTAACTTCCATAATCAAATGTAGCAGATAAGATACTTTTACCTTCTATGGCTAGACTTCCGTCGAAAATTAACACTTCCGCCGTCACTGAGACGCTGTTGAGAGAATTATTCACAAATAGATATATACAGTTGAGCGCGGTGTGGAGATAATTTCTGCATTAAGCTATCACAGAATCATAAACAAGCAAATAAAGTGAAAAGAGTTTTGCGTGGAGATGTATCACAAAAAGAAATTTGTGAAGTAAGCAAGCGATTTTGGTTCGTTGATTTTCATGCAGCAAAGGAATCTTAATTCTATGCGAGGTGGCGGGAGAGATTCTCACAGATTTATTGGAATTTCTTGACTTATTACTTACTAACTCACAGAAAAAATGTTATTAAGGACCAATTACAGAAATGCTACGGAAACACCAATAAACCTTACAGCGCAAGTGCTGTTTAATTATAAATAACTCATCGTAATTTGGCAATAGCTACAAAAAGAGGATTTAATTTCATAGTGATAATTAGTGCTCTGATGTGGCCCCGGCGCGACGAGTGTGTATGTACCTTTAACTTGTCAGCCAGTGGATGCGTCTTCTGCCACTGCGCCTGCTTGCGGGGAGGTAGGCGACCCGGGGCGCACTGTGTCCGCCGCGGCCCGCCCAGCTCCGTCGCTGGCGAAGACGCGCATGCGCGCTACGAGCGCCGGGCCGCTACGTGTCTTCGCCGGTATGTTTGCTCTAGCATCAGTTTGGTTTCTGTTCACTTGGTTTGCCAACATCAATCTATTTATATTCCATTTAAATGGTTTCGTAACAATTCTAACAGAATAAAACCTTAAATTTTCTCCCTTTTTATTATACTATCCTCCGCTTCTGATCTCTTGCTTCCTCCATACGTGATAATACAGACAAAAAGTTGAGCTTGATAAATTCCAAGTTGTAGAAGACCTTTCGGTTAGGGTTTCTTACAGCTACCTTCCGAAGGAAGCTCAAGCTGACAAATGTGAGAATTATCGCACTGTAACTCTGACATTACATGCTTCAGAATTACTGAGCAGAATAATATAAAGAAGAATGGAAACGGTAGTAGAAAAGATAGTAGGTGAAGATCAGTTAGGGTTTAGGAAAAACCGTGGTACGAGAGAAGCAATTCTGCTCTTAAGATAATTACTGAAAGGGCGGATCAACCAAAAAAAAAAAAAAAAATACTTTTATGGCATTTGTTGATATCGGAAAACCTATTAATAACGTACGTGGGACAAAACTTCAAAATTTTAATGCAGTCAGGTCTAAACATATGCTACCACCCCAATTATGAAATTAATTAATTTTTAAATATTATTTTGTTAAGTATTGAAATATTGATTGTAATGATGTACATGATGTAATTTCGAAGCTCGAGGAATCCACAGATTACCAAACATTGTCAGTGGGTAGTATAAGTACATCTTCGAAAAGAATGAGATAGAAAATCTTTGGTCTGGTGTGAGAGATTCTTAAAAAAAAAAAAAAAAAGAAGAAAAGTGTGTGTGTAAAAAAGCTGTAGGTTTTGACGCAATAGCATTATATGAATGTATTAGTAGCTCGAGAAGTAATGTATTATAATTGTGTTTTGTTTTGTTTGCGAGCTTTGAATTTGTTATTTATTAAAAACAGTTGAGAATATACGCTAACAATTTGGAGTTGTAACTTCTGTAGAATTAGCGACCATTTGATGAGCTATTTTTATTACAATTGAATATCTTAAGTGACCTCTACTCTGTGTACTTGGATCAAAAGACGACATATTTAGGGCCACGTCGTCATAAGACCTACAGAGCTACAAGCAAGCAAATTAATTAATGGAATTTGCTCGGCTTCAATTGGATGAATTTTAAGTGTATGGAGGTTACAAGATCAGTTAGGGTTTAGGAAAAACCGTGGTACGAAAGAAGAAATTCTGCTCTTAGGATTAATATTTAAAGGGCGGATCAACAAAAAAAAAAAAAAAAAAAAAAAAAAAAAAAATTAAAAATACATATTAAAAAAAATACTTTTATGTCATTTGTTGATATAGAAAAACCTACTGATAACGTTCGTGGGACAAAAACTTCAAACTTTTGATGAAGTCAGGTCTAAACTACCGAGATAGAAGAATCAAGTGGCTATTAAAAAAATAGAGATACTTGAGACACGCATCAGTTAAAAAAGGTGTGAGACAAGGTTGTAGTCTATGCCCATTAATATTCCAGGAAGATGTGAAGGTAGTGAAAGAAAAATTTGAATGTTTCGTAAGTGTTCAAGGAGAAAAAATATGAGTGTGCTGCGATTTGCTGATGACATTGTCCTGTTAACAAAGTAGACTGAGGATATTGAGAAGTTACTGAATGGCATGAAAGAAATACTGAAGGACGATTCTGGACTGAATATAATTCAAAGCAAGACAAAAAGTGATTAAATATATCAGAAGTGATACCAATAATAGTAGATTAAATATATGAAGCAGATAATTGAGGAAGTGGCTTGTAAAGAGTATTTTGAGATGAAGAGGTTAGCGCAAGAAGGGATGGAAGATTGTATCAAAGCAGTCGAAAGACTGATGAAAGCAAAAGAAAAGCTATCTTCATTCTTCTTCTTCTCTCGACTTTGGCCTACTATGGACAACCTGAACAACCAGTTTACTGGTTTGCCTTTTCTTCTCCTCCCCTAATTTCTCCATTCTTTCACTGAGGTTCCTGCTTCTTTCTTGAGACTTCGTGGTGTTGGCCTTTGTGCGTTGTTCCTGCAAACCCTTGATTTGATCAATTTTAGTCTGAAGCTCTCTTCGATTGTCTATCTCAACTGGATGTATCCCAACTTTTTCCATAACTTTTCTCGGCTTCTCAACTAATTATTTTTCTTTTTTTCTATCTGTAATTAGTAATGCAGATGAAAATTCTTTCCATTCATTCTCATAAGGTGTTCATAAAATTTCAGCCTTGTCTTATGTATTGTGCGTGTAATTTTATTTGCATACCTATATAGAGCTTCATTCTTCTTCTTCAGACAGGTACCGTCTTTTCCCTTTACTGGTCCTAAGTTTTTCCTATAGGATATTCCTCCTTTCTTTATTCTTCCTTTAACTAATCGATATCCACTATCTCATTCAATACCACGCATTCCGAGCTTAACATTGCCCCTGTCTTCACAACTGTTGCATAATATATAATCTTTGCTGTATAAGAGATCACTATCTTGGTGTAAATGTTTTGTGTTAACCTATATGCTAGTTCCATCTTCCTAGATCTTGCTTTATTCACTTCCTTATCCCTCTTCATTATTACGGCGAGCGAAGCGACCCCTACACTAGGCGACGATTTGTACATTTTTGTGGTTAACTTAAAAAAAAAAAAAAAAAAACTGCTGCACCTCTAGACGGGAAATTAAACGTCATAATTCTAGATGTGTAATCAATCTTTATTTCTATAATAAATTGCAATAATTTTTTATTATTTTTATTCGTGTATGCTTAGAGAAACCAGATGTAACCGCCTCACGTGGTTTGAGACATCTATTGTTGAGAGTGAGTGGACCTATAAATGCGGGGCATATTGGTTGCGTGTTAATAAGGTTTAGCTTTTTTTTGCTTCCAATTGTGTCCATGGAGAGGGACACAGTTTAAAGACGCTGTTGGCACTGTGTGGAATCATAGTGTAACGATTATATGCCGCTATGAAGTGAATATGTAATGCATTTGAGAGAAAGTCTAGCGTAACAACTTGCCACTGAACTCGAAGGGCAGCTATCTGCCAACCGCAACCATAACGGTGGGATAATCAGATAAACTGTTCCCCAAAAGTGTAGTTTGTGAGCCATATGTCAACCTGAGAACTTATGCCCCAGAAAGAGAGATATTAATTTAATTTTGGGTATTAAAGATGATGTATGGTTGTTGAATGTTCTTTTGTAAATAAATATGTGATTTGTTTAAATGTAGTTGCAATGGCTTTGTAATTATACAACAAAATCCCACTCCCTCCTTTAATCAGTTATTTAACTAACTATAAAATTTTTATGATGAACTATGCAAAATTTAATGAAAATTGAAATTAAAGAATAAAATGAAGTACAGCCATCTGCCCACCGCATCGATAACGGCAGAGTAATCAAATAAACTGTTCACCAAAAGTGTAGTTTGTGAGTCCTACATCGACATGAGAACTCCAGAAAGAAAAATATATTTGTTATTTATTTATTTTGGCCTTTTTTTTTTTTTTTTTACTATGATGATCGATGGTTGTTGAATGTTCTTTGTAAATAAATATGTGACTTGTGTAAATGTAGATGCAGCGGTTTTGTAATTAGGCAGAGAAATCCCACTCCTTCCCTTTATCAGTTATTTAAATAACTACATAATTTTAGCAATAAACTATGCAATGTTTAATGACAATCAAAATTAAAGGGGGCTACTGGAGATCGCGATTCCACAAGGAATTGGCGTCATTATACTGCAGTAGTGAAACACAAAACACCTCTAGAAATACTTTCCGAAGTATATTTATCGGTGTCATGCTGGTCCAGGGTGTATCAAACCTAATTTCTCCTTGAAAATAATGTTCCAGGTTGCATTACAACGGAATTAAGGCTTGAAAATAAAACGTCTTGCGATGCTACAGCAGTATTATGACGTCATCAGTAAATGTTGTTGCAGCGGAATCTCGATCTCTAGTTGACCCAATAAAGAATGTTAACGAATAAACACTCCACGGAGATTCTGAGAACTGTTAAACTGGAGAAATGTTTATTTATTTATTTATGGAGTTACACCTCATCGACGTGAGGTCATTAGAGGCGGGATGGGACTTGGGACAAGGAACGGGAAGGAATTTAGCCATGGCATTTTGAAGGAAGCATTCGCCTGAAGTGATTGGGGGGAAAACATGAAAAACCAAAACCTGAATGCCTGGACGCGGATTCGAACCGGCATCCGCATCCCGAATATTTGGCCACTGCGTTAATCACTCCCCCACCACGTTCGGTAAACGGGAGAAGAACGTGTGTCATAGCTTTTTGTTGAAGTGGAATGACGAATTGTGCTAAAGATATTCGAGGTTTATGAAACGATTCAGATCGCAGTAATAGCAGCAGGTTATTTTTATTTGACCATTTCCTTTAACAGGAGCAATTTCTGTGTTATATGCGTGCAATATACTGGCAGTTATTCTGGTTTCAAACAAGTCCACTGACTTTTGTAGTGCGAGCACAGAGGCTGTTATATTTATCTTCCACTGCTGCCCATAAACTTTGTACTGTAGAAGCAGCAAGACACATAAACATGATGTATATTTTCTGTCAAACAGTCACCATCCAGAAAAATTAAAGCAAAACTTTAATTTGTCTACTGAAAAAATTAAAATAATACTAGCTGATCTGGTCACGCGTTGCTGTGACTCAGTAGTTATAGTACGTTGGGCCAATGTTATTCTAAACTCCCTAATGTTGTCAAATTAATATTCACTAATAAAGACAAAAAAGGTTTTCGTCGATTTGAAAATTCAAAAGTAATTGGAGAGTTGAAATTAAGGACAAGCGAACATAATTTTTTTAATTTACATTTTAATACAATTTTCTTAATGTAAAATATCCCCTCAGGGATCAATATAACGTAAAAAAGTACTTCCATACGTTTTTAACAGTAGGAACTATAATAATAATTTCATGTGCTCGTAATGACCTGGTGACAGGGTTTCTATTGGCTGCGCATTCCGCCCCTGTCATAGCCGCCTTAACCAACCTGGTAGTCCTGGGTACAGGGGACCTACAGTTTACCAAGGAAGCGTTCTGGTGTACTTCACATTACACAGCAAGCTGTGCCGGAGGTGAAGGCAGGGTTAATTGCGCATAAAGATCCCCGCGGAGACAGGGTTTCGAACCGGGGACCTTACGATCTCCAGCCCGACGCCTTAACCACTGAGCCACCAGGCCACTTCAACCCACGGAAGTTACAAATAATTACAAACCATTGTTCTATGACACACATTTAATGAACATTTAATTCGTAATAATAATTATTGAGGTCAATAATGGAGATAATAACTATCCTGTCTTTTAAGTTGGACCAAATTACACACAGTAAGTCAAATGTCATCAAAATTGGTTAAGGAGTTTCGGAGTTCATCTCGTACAAACAACGTGACACGAAATTTTCATATATATAAGAACACAGAAAAACGGTTTGCTGTGAATATGCGACTGCAAGAACTAACTTATATTCTTTTCTGTTCCTTGTCCCCCCCCTTTTCGTTTCTTTGTAATTCGCAATATTAAATATTAAGGTTATTAATCGATATAAAAACTTTTCTATCTTTTAAGTTGGATCAAATTACACACATTAAGCCAAATTTCATCAAAATCGGTTGAGTAGTTTCGGAGTTCATCCCGGACAAACATCGTGACACGAGATTTATATATATATATATAAGATTCGCCCACAGTTAGTGCTGTTGACTGTACACTACCTGTATTTTTTCTACAAGAAATCGTATAAATTATTCGGTAGAGAATTTCGTTTAGCTCTCAGTAAATATGCATTACAATAAGTTCATACGTTCCGGTCTAGTGTACAATTGTTTGAAGGTGAAAGCAAATGAAAACTTTAATAAATTTCTGTACGGAAATGAAGTGCAATTTTGGTAATTAGTTGAATCAGTATGATGACATTTTGGTCATCTGGTGCATTTTCCCTTGTGTTCGTGGTTCATATTACTCACGTTCTGTGATTATTCACTCACGTAGGACGCGGGTTCGATATGGAGTCCAGTGCTGTAATGATCTTACGTAATACTTCAGTTAAAAGGTGTTTTAAAACAGTTAATAATAATTTCACTTTCAATTTTGTATCGCTTTAACTAAATAAACATGTTTTGAAAAAGAAAAATTAATTCTTTTGATCAATAGACTTTTCCTTCAAGATGGAAATAAGGTACGAAAATGTTGATCCGATAACAAACGTAGACTGTACATAACTACCTCAAATATTCATTCAAACTTTTCTTTTTGGACAGTAAAAACAAAAAAATATTTCTGACAATGAACACATAATGAAAGCGTGTGCAATGATGACATATTCGTTCTTTTATTACTCTTCCTGTGCTGGCAAACTGACATAGTATCATTTATAAATTATGCCCCATTATTTTTTTTTCCGATCTGGACGTACGAATATGTGTTCACAAACTTCGTAAGCAAGAATTTTTCACTTATATTAGGGCGAGCAACACTGAGTGACAATTTTTAGATTTTTGTGGTAAAAGTTTTCAAAAAACTATTGCACGTCTAGATGTGAAATTGTACATAAATTAGCTCGCCCTAATAATCATCTCTAAATTTGTCATCAATCATTATTTCTGCAAAAAAATTGTAATGATTTTTATTAGTATATATATTTAATGCCATGAATGATAGTGGTTCGTTTTGAAAATTATTTCCATTTAACTTATGAAAATAGTGGTTGTGTTCCGATTCCACCGAGAGCTAAATTTTGTAAAATAGGCAATATCACTTTTCAAGAAAACTATTTCTATTACAATTAGCTTTCGCAATGACGATTCATTGCGCTCAAGGTTTAACATTGGATAAAGTTGTAGATATTGGAGAAAAGAAACTTCTGTTGG
>JARYHS010003332.1:0-12436 GCA_031002005.1 Vandiemenella viatica
TCATGGCCATGGATGTAAGCCCAGTGGGTCATGAAGGAGCCGACGCGGCGGAAAAAGAGGTATTTCAGACAATAGCTCCTGTCTGCCGAGCCAATCGCACTCGACGTGAAGAATGGCCTCGCCCTGATATGACGTATGCTGCAGCTGCCAAACGGCAGCCTAGGAAACCGGCCGACACGGCCACAACCAAATCCTCCGGCACCTATGACGTCCCGCAGACGAACGGGACGTCTGGAGGACAGAAGACAACGTGCCAGTATGTTTCCACTGTGGGCGCCCTGGACATGTCGTACGATACTGCAGAGATGAGAAGACGAGTATTGGACGATTATTTTGCCGCAAAGACGTCCGCCATCAGAACAGTTCTACCCCAGGCAGCCACCCGCTGACGAGTTCGGTCGACCCTACGGAAGAAGCCCATCGCCCGTACCCTAGACGAGGTCGATCCCCGACGCGCCGCTGCCGTTCATCGTCGCCGGACAGAGCTACCAGCCGCTCCCCTAGCCGCCGCACGCAGGAAACTAAGCAAGGCGACCATCTACGGAGGTGAGGCCGCCGCAGATGAAAATCCTCCATGGATGACAGTCACTAAGATGTCGGAAATCTCATCAACGTTATAATCGACGGCCACCTGTCCGGGCGCTGGTTGATTCAGGAGCTTCTTTCTCCGTATTGTCGGACAATTATCGTCGCACACTAAAGAAGACAATGTTCCGTGATACGGGGGCAACTGTGCTAAAGGTCGCAAATGGAAAGTACGTCCAGCCAGCTGGAGCTTGTGTCGCGAGAATAACCATCAACAACAGGACCCAGCCAGTTGAATTTGTCATTTTAACAGAATGTAGTCATAATGTCATCCTTGGATGGGACTTCCTTAAGGCATCCCAAGCTGTCATTGACTGTGGAACATCTGAGCTGCAAATTGAAGAAGTCGTTGCGACGGGTACACGTAACACAGAATCTTCTGGGAAGTTATTCGCCGTTGACAACGTGACAATCCCGCCGTTCGCAATGAGAAGAGTCCCAGTCAAAAACACGGACGACCGCAACCTTGAAGTGCTTGTCGATAGTAGAAAGTTTATTAGGCTCACGAAAGAAATCTACATACCAGCGGCTATCATAAGCATTATCGGTGGTCGAGGAGACATTTGGATCACCAACTGTCACGAGCAGTCACAAATTATCCCCAAGGGAATGTGCATAGGGACAGCTGAACCAGTCCAGGAGGGCGAGCTCAACGTCATTAACGAAGATCCATGCTCTGTTACTAGTACCGACAACACGCTGGAGGAAACAACTATGGAACTGCCAATAGGGTCCGGCCTGACCAAGGAACAACACCACCGGGTGTTAGCTATACTACGCCAATTCTCTGGTGTATTCATACCCCAGCAAAAAAAAGGTCAGACGAAACGGCCCACGATAAAGCATCGTATCAATACTGGGGATCATCCGCCCATTAGCCAGCGCTCGTACCGATTGTCACCAGTCGAAAGGCGAATAATTCGAGAGGAAGTGGAGAAGATGTTGCATAATGACATTATTCAACCTTCGGAGAGTCCTTGGTCATCTCCGGTAGTCCTCGTAAAGAAGAAGGATGGTACGTGGCGATTCTGTGTCGACTATCGGCGGCTGAACAAAATCACAAAGAAAGATGTCTACCCACTGCCGCGCATCGACGACGCCTTAGACTGCTTGAAAGGAGCTACATACTTCTCAACCATGGACATGCAGACAGGCTACTGGCAAATCGAGGTTGACGAAGCTGACAGAGAAAAGACGGCTTTTATTACACCTGATGGCCTCTATGAATTCAAAGTAATGCCATTCGGATTATGCAACGCTCCGGCCACATTCGAACGCATGATGGACAACTTACTTCGACACCTTAAGTGGACGACGTGTCTTTGTTATTTAGATGACATTGTTGTTTTCTCGAAAACATTTGAAGAACATCTGAGTCGCCTGTCAACGGTGCTGAAGTGTGTTCAGACTGCAGGACTCCGCCTCAATCCGAAGAAGTGCCTCTTCGTCGCCAAGAGATAAAAATCCTGGGGCACCTGGTCAACGGAGATGGCGTCCGCGCTGATCCAGATAAAGTAAGGGCAGTCATGGAATTTCCAACTCCTCAGCACATTCGTGATGTGAGAAGCTTTCTTGGGCTGTGCTCATACTTCCGGCGTTTCATAAAAGGATTCTGTAACATGGCACGTCCACTGCAAGAACTTTTGCAGGGAGACGCCAAGTTTTACTGGGATGAAACTAAAGAAAGATCTTTCCAGGCACTTAAGGAGGCTCTAACTTCCGCACCAGTTCTAGCCTTATACGACGAGAATGCAGAAACTGGACTTCACACTGACGCCAGCGGTTATGGGATCGGTGCAGTGCTTGTGCAAATTCAGGAAGGTGCTGAGAAGGTGATAGCCTATGCATCAAGAGTATTCTCTAAGCCGAGATAAACTACTCTACAACCGAGAAAGAATGCCTCGCAGTTGTCTGGGCTATCAACAAGTTTCGTCCGTATTTATTCGGCAAACCTTTCACCGTCGTGACAGACCACCATTCTTTATGTTGGCTAACCAGCTTGAAGGATCCATCAGGTCGACTAGCAAGATGGGCACTTAGACTTCAAGAGTACGACGTCACGGTGGTATTCAAAAACGGACGCAAACACAAGGATGCCGACAGCCTTTCAAGGAATCCTTTAATAGAACACAACAGCATGAATGGAATTTCAGCCCTCGCTGAATTAGGTGACGTTGCAGCTGAACAGAGGGAAGATTCAGAGTTATTAAGAACCATAGACGCCTTGGAGAAAGGAGAACCGGCCAAAGGAGAGTTTCAATTGATAGATGGGACATTGTATAAGAACAACTACGATCCACTAGGCCCCAAGTGGCTTCTGGTCGTTCCAGCTCATCTCCAGCCAGCTATTCTCAAGTATTTCCACGACGCTCCAATATCCGGTCATCTGGGATTTGTGAAGACCCTGGACCGAATCCGACGCAGGTATTACTGGAAGGGTCTCTACCGATCTGTCAAGCATTATGTGAGTCACTGTAAAGAGTGCCAGCGACGGAAACATGTGCCGCAATTACCTCCAGGTCATCTAGTACCAATTCCGCCTGCAGCAGTTCCATTCCACCGAATTGGGATCGACCTTTTAGGGAGGTTCCCGAAGTCGACAACCGGTAACCGATGGATAATAGTCTGCACCGACTACCTCACGCGCTACGCTGTCACCAAACCTGTGCCGACTGCAGAAGCTCCAGAGGTTGCAAAATTTCTAGTAGAAGACATTATTTTGAAGCATGGAGCACCACGTGTGATGATATCCGATCGTGGAAAGGTATTCCAGTCAAGACTAGTATCAGAGGTCATGTCAAGATGCGACGTTGTCCACAGGATGACAACTGCATACCACCCTCAGACAAACGGTCTCACAGAACGCTTCAACAAGACATTAGCCGATATGCTGTCGATGTATGTGGATGTTGAACAGAAGGATTGGGATACAATACTGCCAGTGGTCACATTTGCTTATAATACAGCAAGGCAAGATACGACAGGCTTCATTCCGTTTTTTCTGCTCCATGGCCGTGAAGCTGAGACCACAATGGATACGCTGTTCCCATTCCAGCCGGACGACACTCAGGATGACTATATAAAACAGCTCATTACCAGGGTCGAAGAAGCAAGACAGCTGGCTCGCATACGAACACTGGCCACCCAGGAGAAGGACCGTCAGCGGTATGACGGCAAGCACCGACCTGTTGCGTACAACCCAGGAGATCTCGTATGGATTTTTACCCCTGTCCGGAAGGTTGGGTTATCAGAAAAGTTACTGAAGCGGTACTTTGGTCCGTATCGTGTCATACGCCGCCGGTCAGACGTCACATACGAAGTCGAGGATTATGAGCCGTCTTCGAAACGACGAAAGCGAAGGGACATTGTTCACGTCCTCCGCATGAAGCCTTACTACAATCCTGACGAGCAGCTAGGCACAACCAGCTTCTTGTTCAAGGACTCTGAGGACGGTTTGGATACTGAGGAAGTCGGGCAGGAAGATAATAGTACAACCAGGAGGGGCCCTCCAGAACTGCCATACAGAGGACCCACGACAAGATCAAGATCCAGGACACTTCAGCGTGCCCCAAAAGAAATCTAACAGCGGGACGCTGTTTTCCTCAGGAGAGGGAGCAATGCCGCATGAACGCCAGTGTACCGTCTGCCAGCATGGCGCAGCGGGTAGCGTCACGAATTGCGGTACCGAAGGTCGCCGGTTCAATCCCGCCCACTGACAAAAATTATTTAATTCTGTTTATTATTTCCAGAAGATTCTACATGTTTCCTAAGGTCACTTGTAACTTCTACTTGTTAACTACTCTTGTAATCTCTAGTACGTTCTATCTGTGTATAAATAGAAGAGCATTCTGCCCAAGAGGCAGTCAGTGCTGCGTGTATGTTTGAGTTCTCAATAAACCTGTTCTCAGTTTAAGTGCTGTGTTCATTGACAAGTAACCTTCGAATTCACACCTGCCCCGGTTGCAACGCGACAATATATATACGATGCTGTTCGCATGCTACTGTAGCGAGCATCAATGGTAAGTGGTTGAAAGACAGTAAAACCACTAGAAGGCAAAGTGGTGGACGTCCACACATGATCACACAACTAGGAGGTCAGAGAGTTGCATGCTCTGTAAAGCAGGATGGGGGGGGGGAGGGGGATCTGTGGCAGAACTGACGACAGAGTACGTTGCTGTTGCAGGCACAAGTGTTTTGGAGCAAACAGTTTAACGCACATTAGTAAACACGGGTCTCCGCAGTTCCCTAGTTTATACAATCTCATCGTCAATTACGATTGCAGAGGGCACGAGGCCATCGAGATTGTACCATAGATCAATGGTCGGATGAATCGCCTTTCTTGTTACACCAGGTCGATGTTCTTGTCCGGATACGCCGCCGTCCAGGCGAACGGCTGCTCAAAATATGCACGGGTCATGGACGCAGGCAGATGGGGGCAGTTATGCAGTTCGGGGAAAGGTCGTTCACGTTGGCTTCCATGGGACCTGTGGTAGATATCGAAGGTGGCATAACAGCTGTGGATTACATGAAAATTATTGCTGGCCTGGCGCAACCCCTTTTTGCTTCATGTATTTACATCAAATACTTGATCTTCCAGCTGAATAGCTGTCTGTATCACCAGACCAGAATACTACACTGGTTTGAGGAACATGATAGTGAAGCACTGGCCAGCTTTGAAATATTTTACGTTTCCTGTATTTATATTTAACCCAAGTATATAAAAATGAAAACTCAAATCTTGATTTTCAATAATATGGAATTTACTGCATCTTTCTATTCACTACGAGTTATCGTGTCAAGGAAAACCATTTTTCCCCTTTTCACCTCTTACACATATTAAAATAAATAATAATTCAGCAAACTTATGTTGAAAATACTGTTATCAGAACCATTAATTTATGAGTTACTGTTTGATTTGCTTCTGTGATAGCTATAACGCGTATTCACCTGAATCAAATTTCTGTACACAAAATGTGCAACGCCATTCAAGGAAACCAATTATAACATCTTACCTCTTATCTACATCGAAATATAGCCAAGCTTGATAAATCCTTATTGATAGGATATACATACAATAATCTTGTTATGAATCTATTATTGTATGATCAGGAGAAACTGCAGTTATAATCATCAGTGTGCCGACACTATCTATCAAACAGTAATGGAGCACCCGGGAAAATGGGTAATTCCATGGAGGTAGGAATGGAGGGGAGACCATGGAGGAAGGAAATATATGGAGGAATAGTTACGTTAAATTGGTGAAGCAGGCTCGCGCATGCGCAGTGGCGGCAGCGGCGATATTGCGCTTCCAAACAATTGCGATGTTCCCAGTATATCCCGAAAACTAAGCAAGATATCGAAAACTTTTATTCTTTATTTTCGATTTGTCTCGTCGTGTTACATAATAATCGATCATTAAATTTGACTTTTGCGAAATTTTTCTTCTCCATTTCAGCTCATGACACCTCATTTTTGATACAGTATATCTATAGAACTAGGTGAGATATCGAAAATTTTTATTCTTTATTTTTCATTTGTCTCTTCTTTTTGAATAAGAATCCATCAACAAATATGACTTTGACCAATTTTTTCTTCTGAATTTCAACCAAAACCATTTCACATTTGGGACAGAATATCTCGAAAACTAAGCAGGATATCAAAAAAAATTATTCTTCATTTTTTATTTGTCATATCGAGTTAAATAATAATCCATCACCAGATTGCGGCGTCACCTTTATCCTAAAGTCCCCTTGAGGTTTTTGTACATATTCCCCGTGTCTGTATGGGATCGGCCTAGCCCCCCCACTCCTCCTCCGCCCTGCTTCACTTCAATGCGTGGTGAAGGTCTCTTGCGTCGTCTCCATATATTTCGTTCCTCCATGGGGGAGACCAGGTGTCGCTTAAACTGTGAAGCAGCCTGTCTCCGGAGCCGCCATCTTTGTGAGTTCAAAACATTGGTCTGTTTTGATCAGCTTCCTGCTGTGAACACTTCATGTTCGGATATTTCAAGCTGTTTTATAATGCCAAATTGTGTTGCCTATGGTTGCACAAACAGAACAAGTAAAAAAAACAACCTGGAATAACATTCCATAGGTAAGTCAAGTTGAAATTATTGTTCTTGAAGTATTTGTAGTGCGGCGTCTGCAAGACATAATAGATGTCACTATAGATTTACAGTGCCTGTTAAAAAAGTTTATTCACAGCTCTCAATAGGACGACGGTGTTATCAAATATTTGCTGATGCAGAGAACCATTTTATCTTACTATTTTTCACGTGTGGATCAAGTTTACATCGCGATGAAGCGAATGCATTATTCTATGTGCTTTAGTCAAGTTGTACCTAATTTATGTTGAAAGGGTTTGATGAAATTAATTGTGATAATTTGTGAAATGCGATCTAGTAATCGTAATGAAGTCCATTTTGTTGTTATCTGAAATGTAATTCACAATACAGTTAAAGTGTTTGGCTGTATTTGCGTCGTTTAACTCTTTTGCGGCAACATTAAGTCAAATTCTGATTAGGTTTAAATGCATCCTGTTGTTGAATATTATTTATTTGTTAGTAATTTATTGAGCACGTTGTTAGTGACACAAACTTGCGACTTTTGATATATGGTAGCAAGATAATTGCACTGGCCGGTTCTATCATTACCTTGGCGCCATAATCTGATGATGAATACTTATGTAACTTAACGAAACTAATTGAAAGTAAAGAACAAATTTTTTTTTGATATCTCTACTAGTTCTCTTTTCTTTTGGTCCAAGACACATTTCGTCCTAACCACCTCATTTTTGAGACAGAATATCTCAAGAACTAAGCGAAATTATATATATATATATATTTATAATAATTCATAATCAGACTGTGGACCCACGATAATGATAGAATCCCCTTGCACTGATGCTGTTGACGAATTTAAATAGGTCTATAGAATACTTGTGCAATATCTTCTGAGTAAGCCTTGAATTCTTTTGAAGGTTTCAGTCGTTTTAAAGTCTTAACCATTCATCTAGGTTATTTTAATAATTTCATATAGGACTTGCTTCTGCTTGTAAATAGGTCTAGACCTATTTTTCTTTATTTTGTAATCTTTCTCATCAAAGATTCTGAAAGGATTAAAATGACTGAAATGGAATGTGGTAATATAATCTATTTGAACAGCTACCCAATCTATTTGAAATAGCAATATTAAGCTTAAAGGGCTGCTAGATTTGTTTCTGGAAATTATCGCAGAATGCAATCAGTGACGGATATGATAAAGGAGCTGGAATGGGATTCATTGCAAGACAGGAGGAGGATGAGGAGGGTCATGGGAGTGTACAGGGCATATACTGGTGATGAGGCATGGAAAGATATTGCAGTAGGTATGAAAAGTAGTGCATGGAAGGGAAAAGATGACCATGACCACAAGCTGGCACTCGATTTCAGGCACAAGGGTGTAGGAAGATTCTCTTTTTTAGGTAAGGGTGTCAGGGATTGGAATGAGTTACCAAGAGAAACGATGAATAATTTACCGAAAACTTTGAAGGAATTTAAAGAAAAAATTTGTAGAGGGCAAATGTAGGTGGGTGCAGGATAGGGGGAAGATAGCTGTGTAGGGAAATTGCCACCGGAGCCTGTGCTCCATTGCAATTAAATTAAATTAAATTAATTAATTTTTTGCGATTGTAGGGAGAAGAGAAGTTCTGTATCGGCATACAAAATTCCTATCAAAAATTATTTAGCAGCTTCTTTTCCTTGGATTCTAATGTTTATAGGTTATATCAAGTAGGGTATTTATAAATGTGATACCATAAGACTTCATTTTTAGTAATGCGATGATTAAAAACGAAGAAATTCTTCTGTTCCATATACATTCCTTGTGTTTCTTGACCCTACCAATATGGTGACCTCCCCACCCCACCGCTCTCCACTCGGCGTCACGTCGTTGTATGGAGAAGATCCCTTACGTGGTCTCCTCTCTTTTCTTTGCCCCATGGGTAATTCAGTACACAACTTGACTTACGATGCCGCCATTTGCTGCAGGCCAGTGTAGAACTAGAGATCGCACGACTTACAGAGCTATCGTACGTCGACAGAGATGTGGTTATAGGCACCCATTTCAGTGAGCTGTCTAAACAGATGATAGCAGTGAAAGTTAGCAGGCCCGGATCAACGGTGCATAAGTGGAATTTGGATTGGCATTGTACCAATGTTGCACGTTCTTTGAGACCACCAACTTTGATCCACATATATCATATAAACCTGAAACGTGAAATCGTCAAATACGGGGTACTCCCTATAGAATCTACCCTGCAGGAATTTCATGTAGCAACAGGAGTATCCATTGTAACATTTGATACAGAGGCCCACGACTAAGATATTTTGGAGAAGTATCTGCTCATTAGCCACACATCACGACCAGTAATTAAGCTCGTTGACTCAGGTAGCGTCTGAATAGTCACAATTGGACACTGGATAGTCGAAATAGGTTCCGAGGATTGTTGAGTAGAGGACATGCATGGGGGTGGCGTCTACCTATGGAATGGCTTCTATCGGAGTGTATAATGCCAACTACGAAATTAAAGATTATGCTGCTAGGTAGTAGCCATGGGAGAGGTGTAGGCCCCCTTCTGTAGGGTCAATGAGGCACATGAAATCAGGTCACAAGCTTTTTCAAACCTAATACAATATTCAGACAAGTAATAGAACATTGATTTACAGGGATTTTACTAAGGACGATAGAATAGTGATAGTGGGACTTGCAGGCAATAGTATTGATAGGAACACTAGTTATAATATAGTTATAGTATAAGCAGTGACCTGCTTAAGGTGGTGAAGGAGGAACATATATTTAACCAAGTAACCACAACAAGCTCAGATCACTACAGTCTGTGTGTGGAGGTAGCCACAAGTTGTAAAACTACTACTGCGTTTTACTACGTTAGTTACTAACAGTCAGTGAGGTTCTTACAACACTACACTTTGACCTACCTCACGGAGGCATCCATACTTCGTAATTTATTATTTTGTCTTGGTCGCCACCAGCGGTTTGACGAACGTACTAATAATACTTACAGTTCTCTGTGATGCTCTAAATTCACAAGTTCACAGGAACAAGCTATAGGCAAGACACACTCACACATAGGAAGTACTAAGTCGAACAACTTTTATGTTCCAACAGTTTGTATTACACATTAGTACGCCGACCACCAACTGGAATTAGTTATCACTTATCCGAAGATTACAAGTTCTTTATGAGTAGAAAGTTTAATCACAAATACTCTCCTTCAATCAGCAATATATCAAATGCCTGTACAACAATTACCAGTTCACCATAGCACATTATCATTCTCCAGGAACGTCTCCGAGTATTTTCACTCAGTCTGGTTCGTCTTATGTTAGCGACGTCAAGCCAATATTCGTTTCCCGTCGCGGACGCGCGTATAGCGTATCCATATGCCTGAATATGTCTTCAAGAACACATCACTCCACTCTCAAGCAACTATGATTTTCCCGGGCTGCTGCCACGAGAGTTAATACTTAACTGACTGCGAGTCTAGCACAGAGTGTCGCTTCTCGCTCTGTGTCGATTATCGATACATGCGCAGATACTCTTTAATCATGGATCGCTAGGCTACTGTAATGTCACAAGGTCTTCACTATGGTTGCTGCGTGTCGGTAGCTGTGGGGTTTTGGGAAACATAATAGTTGAAAATGGCTGACCATATTTCGTCCAAAGACATATGTATACCTATATTTTACCTTATAGCCACAACTACCTAGCACAAACCACTGGTGTTGGGTGTGGTATTAGCCTCATGTCTCCCATCATGCATTATGGTAGCTGCATGTCAGTACTTGTTAGGGTGTGGTAGATACACATGGTGTTTGAAAATGGTCAGTGTAGTGTATTTTCATATTTCGATCAAAGACGTATCTGTCACTGTATTTCACTTTTAGCCACAACCATCTGGCGCAGACCACTGGTGTTGAGGTGTGGTATTAGCCTCATGTCTCCCATCATGCATTATGGTAGCTGCATGTCAATACTTGTTAGGGTGTGGTAGATACACATGGTGTCTGAAAATGGTCAGTGTAGTGTATTTTCATATTTCGATCAAAGACGTATCTGTCACTGTATTTCACTTTTAGCCACAACCATCTGGCGCAGACCACTGGTGTTGAGGTGTGGTATTAGCCTCATGTCTCCCATCATGCATTATGGTAGCTGCATGTCAATACTTGTTAGGGTGTGGTAGATACACATGGTGTCTGAAAATGGTCAGTGTAGTGTATTTTCATATTTCGATCAAAGACGTATCTGTCACTGTATTTCACTTTTAGCCACAACCATCTGGCGCAGACCACTGGTGTTGAGGTGTGGTATTAGCCTCATGTCTCCCATCATGCATTATGGTAGCTGCATGTCAGTACTTGTTAGGGTGCGGTAGATACACATGGTGTTTGAAAATGGTCAGTGTAGTGTATTTTCATATTTCGATCAAAGACGTATCTGTCACTGTATTTCACTTTTAGCCACAACCATCTGGCGCAGACCACTGGTGTTGAGGTGTGGTATTAGCCTCATGTCTCCCATCATGCATTACGGTACCTGCATTTCAGTACTTGTTAGGGTGTGGTAGATACACACGGTGTTTCAAAATGGTCAGTGTAGTGTATTTTTATATTTCGATCAATGACGTATCTGTCAGTGTATTTCACTTTCAGCCACAACCATCTGGCGCAGACCACTGGTGTTGAGGTGTGGTATTAGCCTCATGTCTCCCATCATGCACTATGGTAGTTGCAAGTCAGTACTTGTTAGGGTGTGGTAGATACACATGGTAGTTGAAAAAGGTCAGTATAGTGTATTTTCATATTTTGATAAAAGATGTATCTGTCACTGTATTTCACTTTTAGCCACAACCATCTGGCGCAGACCACTGGTGTTGAGGTGTGGTATTAACCTCATGTCTCCCATTCTGCGATAAAGTGGTTGCATGTCGGTAGTAGATATGGAGGTGTTCTGCAGGAATCTCATCAATTTTAATTGCCTAATTTGATTTCAGATAGTTCAAAGCTTGGTCAAATTCTGTCGTCAAACAAGATCTCCCAAGTCATCAGTGTCCACGTCGCATTCTTTATACAGTGCACCATTGTTCAAATCAATCATACCATATAGTATCTCGATATATTCCTTCCATTGGTTAGCTTTATCTTATGAGTTTAAAAATAGGTTTCCCATCAGCATGTTTAACATTTATACAATGATTCTTCCCTCTTCCAAAATTCTGTTTGATTTTACTATATGTTACATGTACTTTGCCCTCTACCATTTTCGTTTCTACGTCTTCACGTTTTTATTGCAGCCAATTTTCATTTGGTTATTTGTATTTCGGTTTATTTCAATTCTAAATTGTCTGTATTGCTCACTTACTTCTTCATCCTGAATTTCTTCAGTGATCCTTGATTCTGGGCAGCTTGATCTCTAAAGCTTAATGTTTCATTGACAACTCTGATTATTTCTCTCTTCAATGCATTGCATTCGTCCTCTATTGAGCTCCTTTCAGAGTTATTTCTTAGATCCACGTCCACTACCTCTACAAATTTTTGTCTCATATTAGATTTTTCAAATTGTTCACTTCCTGTCATTTCTAATTACATTTCTTCTGTATTCTTTTGAATTTCAGCCTGCACTTGATAACTAGCAGATTATAATCAGAGGCTATGTCCACTTCTGGATATACTCTACAGTGTAGAACTTGATTCCTGAATCTCTTATTGACCATGATATCATCTAGATGATATCTACTTGTATGCTTTGGACGTTTCCAGGTGGATATCCTTCGTGTATGATTATTAAGTAGT
>JARYHS010003333.1:0-11000 GCA_031002005.1 Vandiemenella viatica
AAACATTATTTTTATAACATATTTTATCAGTAATAGCTCACTTACTACTTACAACCCTACAATACTCAGACAATGCTACAAGTTTTACCCATCAGACTAATAATTAACTTCTTAATTGAATAATCTCAAGGTAACCAAGCAGACACAACTTCAGTTTTAGTGCAAACCTTCTGACTCCAAGAAATAATCTTTTGAGCACATAAAATAAAATCAATATAAAATATGAAATCTCATCTTACCTTCCCTTTGAACTTCTGATGGAGTATTTATGAAATTGGAATTTTTCTGTATCTTCAAAAACTTCAGAACAATATGTGCAAACATATAATGGACTTGAAACGGCTGAAGAATGGGTGAATACATGTTTCGTGAGGGAGCGCCAAGTTATAAAAAGGTCATCACAGAATGCACAGGAAAGCTGAATTAATGATGACTCTTTAAGTGTGGTTTTCTTGCTCTCTTGAAAGCTATGGGAGTACAACTTTGATACACTCAAGAAAACATGACCACAATTTTGGCATATGTGTAGAGGTGTATTTACACTTGGGTCATGACCAAAAACATGCCCAATAAGCAAGTCCCATGTGGAGAAATATTGACGACATATGGCACAAGTGTACTGTGGTTGACTGGCTACTAACTTAATGTTGTCACTGCTCTCATTAGACATACTGGCACTACTGGACTCTTCAGATCAGATGTTATGACAAAATTACTTGTAACTTCTCTAAAGTGTGAACCCACTATGTTCAAAACACAGAACAATTAGCTTGTTTGTTTGTTTGTTTGTTTGTTGCCCAACTTCTGACCTGTAAAAGAAATAAAGAAAACAAGTAATTCCTTTACTGTAAAGCACGGAAAAAGATTTTTGTTCAAGTAGTCTAATCTAGCGCATATATTATACAAAATTTTTTGGTACACTCTAGATCGCGATACCACTACAACCACTTACCGCCTCGCCAACTACAGCAATGTAAACACAAATATCACCTGGTTCATTTGAGGTCATTGTGTTTCTGTGTGTGACGTATTCAATCTCCCTGAAGCAACAAATGTCACTTATGGGACTCCATGGAACAAAGGGGTTTTCAGGTGGGAAAGAATTTAATATCCAAGTTCGTTAACTAAAAATCTTATGACTGTTTGAAGCTAAATACTTATTGGATATTTCAATAACAGTTTTTGAAGATTGCTGTATGGTATCAGTATCTAGAATAGAGTCAAGCCGCATAATTCTATATTGCAATACCTTACGTCATTACAAATTTCAAAATTTAATTCTTGATTTTAATTATTTAATTTACACATTAATTGTGATAAAAAAAAATTAAATTATGAACGTCCGCTTTCTCCATAGATTGAATATTAATTTTCAAAGTTGTTGGTATTATTTTCTAGGATTAAACCCATCCGCCTAACTCTATATTGCAATAGCAAAAATGTATTATTGCTGAGAATAACATGACCATCTATTTTCAGAAATTACCTATCATTTCTAGTTAGTCAACAGATGTTTCAATACTCTAAATGACTCAAGTTGCAAAGTGGGAAGGGAATTCTCAAAATGGAGTGCAAAGATTTCCTTTTGTTCATAGTAGACTCAAGTTAAACAAGTTATCAAGAGAAATGATGCTATGACACATTCAGCAACGTAGTGATATCACAGTAATCACCATCTGGAAGTGTTTATGTCATGAGGCAGTTAGTGGTTGTAGCGATATCATGATCAAGAGTATACCAAAATATTTTTTAAAAATTAAATGTTCTATGATCAGCATGCATATTAGAACATGTATACGTTTTAACTGCGGCAACCTAACCTATATCATTTTCAGTTATAATATGATATATGAAAAATAACTGCGAGATGCTACTCATTGTTATTTACTAGTGTGTATAAGAGTCAACTACAGTACACTACTGAACTGTAGAAATAAGAACAGTCTTAATGAATGGTCTGTTACAATAAATTATCTATTTTTTGGTACACCTGATAAAACAACAAATAAAATTCATGTTATGGAAACAACTCATTTAACAAATAAATGATTTAGGAGAGAATTTGATACCTATATTAGAATGAACAAATCATACAAGACAAGAGTTTTGATTTAGTAATTGTGGGGGAAACTTGGTGATCAATATCATTAATTACAGGGAATGATACAATGATGAAGCTAAAGAAAGAAAAAGAGATGTTATCTTGTATAGGGCGTGCCTATTGATTGATGCAGAAGGAAAGGTATCAATTAACTGTGGGCTAGTTCAACTGATACAGCAGGAGACAACAAACTTGGAGAACACTGCTGACTAAACAGAATGGCTTACAAGGCATGTTGACATTGCTATGAAATTAGTCCTGTATATTAGAGAAAATGTATTTCTTCAGAAGTAAAAATAATGAAAAAAAAATAATTACAAAATTAAGAACACATCATCTACAATCAGGTGTCAAAATCATGGAAGAAAATACAGAACTGTACCTCTGATGTATGACCTCACACTCTACGACCAGAGCAAGGTCAAATCATATCATTTGTTGAACAATAGTACACAGAATTACAATATTGTTGGAAAGGATATAAATGGGTTTAATTCTAGATGGGGAAACAGCTACAATCTCTTACCACCTCGCGTAGTAAACACACAGACCACGTGGAATATATGACGTCATTGTGACGTATGGTCCAGGCTGCATTACAGCATAAACTCAAATGATTACTGACAAAATCATATTTTATAAATATGTGTTTTGGTCATAATGCAGCCTGGACCAAAGTGAAACGTAACCATAATGCACGATATTGCAGATACCCAATTTTGGAATCATATCTATCGCTGTCACTGTGTTGGTACGTGCAGACTGAATAAGTCACAATGATGTCATATATACCACGTGATCTGTGTGTTTAATACGTTAGGCGGTAAGAGATTGTAGTGGTATCCCCATCTACAATTAAACCCAGTACTTTAATAAGAAATGTGTAAAGCACAGCTCTTCCTAAAGTAAACAGTTTGGTAGGAAACTCGTGATAGCAGTTGCTGTAAGAAGTAAGGGGGTACTATCTCATTCGAAAATACTCACTGACATATGATGAAGTAAAATTAGTTTTCTTTTGTCACCTCTCTTGATTCTATGCAAGCATTTATAGTGTTATGCTCATGGCCAACACATCGCAAAAAATGGTAATATATTCTCAGAACCTCAGGTATAACATATCTGAATGAGGAGGACATGATAGTCAAGAAAATAATTTAAGATAACTACAAATTGGTGACCTCAGTACTTTGCAACAAACTGCTATCAGATAATCAAAAATAAGCACAGACTAAACAAGACAGAAATCACGGTACAGTTCACACAAAGTAAACGGCATCCTGTCATCAGTGTCAGCACCAAAAAAAAAAAGGTTCCTGGCAACAGGAAGCAAGTCTTTGTTTTCGAAATCACAATGTATAGCTTTCCATATCGATGTATTATTGGGAAAATCTACTATTTCAAAAATAATCAAATTCAAGAAAATGTTATCCATTATCTCTATTATCAAGAATTTCCTCGCCAGCTTCAACTAATGAAACAAGACATTAGAACAAGAACTTACGTCGAGCATCTTATGATTCGAGTACTTCAACTTCTAAACACTGTATACATCAACTAAAACTAATTTTCATTTCTCAAAAACGAAAATGAGCTGAATTTATTTGTACCCAATCAAACTTTTTTTAATTAGGCTATACATTGGGTGTATTAAGGAACTTATATTCTTTGAATTGTAATACTCAGCACCTGCACTGCATACCGCCAAATATACTTTACAGATAGAAACATACCTTCTGTTTAATCCGTCAGGTTCAATGCCTCTATATCACTTCGTTTACTCGTATTTATTCTGTAATGATTAACACAGGACAAACGCACAGCTTTCAACTCTTATCAGCTGACAACACGACAAATTCAAAGCTACTGCACGGTGAAGAGGAAACATTCCACTCCTGCTTATTATTATTAATTCTAATTGCCACTGACACCCTTGATAGCAAAAGAAAATTTTCCCACTGTCTTATGCATGAAATCGAGTGCCAGCTTGTGGTCATGGTCGCCTTTCCCCTTCAATGCACTATTACTAATTCTTCGACCAATATCCCTCCAAGCCCCATCACCAACATATTATGCCCAGAACATTCCCAGCACTCTATTCACCCTCCCCCTTTCCTCCAATGAGTCCCTTTCCTGTTTGAAATGAATGCAAAATATTGTCAACTACTTGCAGCAGTCTTTTCTTTCAATCACCACATTTTACATTTGAAAAATCATAAATTTTCTTACCGATTCGCAGCTAGTGGTGAAATTGCTGATATCATTTCATTCGAATTATAGACGCTATTATCTAAAACTGTAAAATTACTAGGTTTTTCAAACTGATCATATTTATAATTGGAGGAATGCGGAGGGTGTCCTACTACGATTTACGAAAGGGCAGTGACGTGTAAGGGAGCGTCCATAAACTTCGTGGCTCGGTCTACGGGTGGGGGGGGGGAGGGTGGGGGGTAGGGTTTGCTGCAATGCTATGCTGGGCTCCGGGGGGACGGGGGTGTTGCGAGCTAGGCCATGTAGCTTTTCATGAATATTATTTGTCACAGTTAAAATGAGGTACTGGACACTCAACATCATGTAAATGTTTATTTTCGTCAATTTACTATAATCTGACAAGAGAAAACAGTACAAAATGTCTTCTGGAATGATTAGGGAAAAAAGTTGCATGATACGTGGGGTGAAGGGGGTAGAGACAAAAGCCACGTCGGGTTATGTGAGGTAGGGAGCGAAGAGGGGATAAGGGGGCATCCACAAATTACGTGAGGTGTTTTTCCGGATTTCTGGTCCCCCCCCCCCTCCCGCCTGGTGAGATTTCTTGAGATCTGGCCGGACCCCCCCCCCCCCCCTGCTCTGGTGAGATCTGGTCCGTGAGAACCCTCCCTAGAAATCGCCCTGAAAACTTTTGTAGATTTTTTTTTTTAGGTCCCACCCTAACTTTTTTGACGAAATACCCTCCTAAAATCGACTTTGGTGCAAATTGTAGACCTTTTTTTGGGCTCTACTGTCCCCAAATTTTTCGCAAAATCTCACGTGAGATTTCCGTAGACCCCCCCCCCCTCCCCTCTGGTGAGATCTGGTGAGTTTTCGCCGGACCTCCCCCCCTATTTCACCTCACGTAATTAATGGATGTCCCCTAAGGCCGTCCCCCAGTGCTTTGGTGAGCTACATGATCGCCTTCGGCGTATGACACTCTATGGTGTAAAATATGTTTTGGTATAATAAAAATCAAGCAAGTCTATCCGTTTTAAATGTTTTTAATAATTCATTCCGTATGAGGTAGTTACTGCGTTCTAACTGTGTCCGGACAGCTCGTTGGCATGGCGACGTATGTAGTCAACCAGACGCGAGGTGGAAAAGTCTCACATATCACAGATCCCTAGTACACTTCCACCGGTAAATACAGGGGAAAGTGCCAGAAACTGGACCCCCTTTTGGTTTTTACTTCTAAAAAATATAAATTAATAAAAAAATCTGTTTTTAAGGGGACACAGTCGCGAAGGACCTCCCATAAGAAATCAATGATAAAACAAGCAAATTTCAGGTACACTTTCTGAAGAAACTAATGGAGAAACTTTCGCAGTATACAGATAAAACATCATCTGCAAATCACATAAAGATTTGTTAATATATTTTACATAATTTATGAGTAATGATTTTTTGTTCTAAAAGACAAAAAATTATATTTTTATAAATACCTTGGACCTTGTTAGTTTGTTCTTGTTGTTATGAAAGGTCCCATTTTATCTTATTAATCATCATTTTATTTACAAGAGATGCTGAAAGTCTGATGTCTTTATCAGTCTTAGTTTTTGAGAAAAGTGTACCAGAAGATCAAAAAATGTAATTTTGAGAAAAATCTGTACTAAACATTTTACATACGAGAAACTAATGTACATTACAATACAGAACACTATTACCAGGCATCACGAAAAAATTAATAACTCCGAATCTAATCGTCAAATTTGCATGATACAAACGGCATTTTGTAGCTAAATAATTGGAGCATTGAACAAGTCTAAAAATAAAAAATCGATTTTTTTTATCCTGTTCACTACTGTGTCCCCTTAAAGCATGAAATAAATATTTCAAAATGTTATGCATCATTAAAATTCTGACTTTAAAAAATATTATTAAAAATATTACCAAAAAACTTTTTTAAAACCCTACAGTTTGGCGATATGAAAAATAGTTGCCTAAACCGGACCCCTCACAAAAGTTAACGAAACAAACTATTTAAAAAAAAATAGATGATGGTACTGAATCACAGAAAACATATTTTAGAGTGAAATATAACTGTTACAGTTTTTTATTTTTTTAAATATGTAAATACAGCATATGTGTAGCATAAATGAACACACAGAAAATACATAAAAGAATTAAATCGCATAGCGACAAAAATCGCAGATGAACACAAACTTTTCAGCCGCAGCACTATTCCATATGGGCCCGAACTAAACATATAACGCTCATCATCCAAATTTCCAATTCCGAAACGTTAAAAAATTTCTTGTCGCAAAAACCGTCATCTTCGGAAGGGGATACTCCACGGAGAATCTCCAATCCCGATGTTTCAGAGACCACGCTCTTCTCCTCCTCAGTGCTTGATTCTTTCACATTTTTCTCAAAATTTAGGCGAGTTTACATATATTATTTCTAGAGGCCTTATTGTTGAGCCATGTCCATGTGCCAGTGCAGACGAAGGGATATACGGGATATGGTAGGAAGCGCCCATACGAGGTGAATTCAAGTTCTAAGGCCTCCGATTTTTTTCTAACTACTCAACCGAAAATTATGAAACTGGTGTTACTTCTCGACGTTATCTCTCTGCAGACCTACACATTTTTCACAACGATGATGTCATGATTCCATGGCTGTGGCGAAGGCTTCTTTAGGAGTCAGTTTTGACCACTGGAGAATCGCTGAAGCAATAGCAGCACGGCTGGTGAATGCGCGGCCACGGAGAGTGTCTTTCATTGTTGGAAACAGCCAAAAGTCACTAGGAGCCAGGTCAGGTGAGTAGGGAGCATGAGAAATCACTTCAAAGTTGCTGTCACAAAGAAACTGTTGCGTAACATTAGCCCGATGTGCGGCTGCGTTGTCTTGGTGAAACAACACATGCACAGCATTTCCCGGACGTTTTTGTTGCAGTGCAGGAAGGAACTTGTTCTTCAAATATTTTCGTACGATGAACCTGTCAACTGGGTACCTTTGGAATGCAATGGATAAGGATTACGGCCTCGCTGTCCAAGAATATGGCCACCATCAATTTTTCTGCACTGGCGGTTATCCAAAAAAATTTTGGTGGTAGTGAATCTGTCTGCTTCCATTGAGCCTGACTGGCGCTTTGTTTCTGGATTGAAAAATGGCATCCACATCTCTTCCATTGTCACAATCGACGAAAAGAATGTCCCTTTCATGTCTTCGTTGTGCGTCAACATTGCTTGGCAACATGCCACACAAGCAGCCTTGTGGTTTACCGTCAGCATTCATGGAACCCACCTGGAGGACACTTTTCGCATTTTCAGGTCGTCATGCAGGATTGTGTGCACAGAACCCATGGAAATGCTGACACTGCAGGCGATCTTTCAACAGTCATTCGGCGATCCCCCAAAACAAGTCTCTCCACTTGCTCGATCATGTCGTCAGACCGGGTTGTGCGAGGCCGAGGTTGTTTTGGTTTGTTGTCATACGATGTTCTGCCTTCATTAAACTGTCGCACCCACGAATGCACTTTCGACACATCCATAACTTCACATGTCTCCTTCAACTGTCAATGAATTTCAATTGGTGTCACACCATGCAAATTCAGGAAACAAACGATTGCACGCTGTTTAAGTAAGGAAAACGTTGCCATTTTAAGTATCTAAAACAGTTTCATTCTCAACACTGCCACTAGAGTTCCAGTTGTCGTACAGTGCTGCCATCTCTGTCATGTATTGACAATGAGTGAACACTCATTTTAAAACAATGCACACGTTTATATTTCTTTCCATTCTGGACTAAAAAAATCAGAGGCCTCAGAACTTGAATGCACCTCGTAGACTATTTTAAGGAACCATCCATACATTCGGCTGGAGCGATCTGGGAAAACAATGGAAAACCCAGTTCAGGTTGTTCAAGTTCAGTGTATTGTTATTGCTGTATATCTAACTCCAATTAAAACAACTATCATAAAATTACGAATTGGTGACCACAACAACTTCAGTTATCACAGTAGCATATTGCTAATAGGATAACCATTTTTTTAAAAAAATAATCAAAATGTAGCTTGATAAAAATCACATGTAGCATATACACAGGTACATTCTATTTAATTTCAGTGTCTTCACTCCTAGGCTTATAATATAAAATGAGAGGGTTAGCCAATAGCTGATCAAAAAACCATTTATATAAGCCAGTTCTTGGTCCTTTCACAATGATGTCAGAAGAGGCTTTGAAAGGTTGCATCAAATTGACGTTTCCATGGTGGGAAATTTAAATAGTTGATAAATCAGGAATGTCTCCATTCATTCAAAAAAACAATTTGTTTCCTGAGCTGTAATGCAAGTATTTCCAAACCGATTTAGATTAAGGATCAACCTTTCGCCTGAAACAGAAAATAAAGGACTAAAATTTGAACAAGAAAATTAATTCTGTGAAGGAAATCAGTTAAATGGATAATGGAGATAATATGATTCAAGTTTAACAGGTCAATGAGTAAAAATATCTTATTTAGAACTGTTCATCAAGCAAATAAAAAGCATGTCGAAGTAATCACTAAGCGTCCGGTAGGTGTCTGGTAGGGCAGTAATCAGTATCGGATTTATTTCAGGAGTCCATAAACACCAAAAGTCAGAAACCCACTTCTTCGTTTATACATTTCCAGCATTCACTGTCTCTTCACCGCCTACTGTTAACGTCTTGAGAGAATTATAAAACAATATTCCTTACAGCAAGCACACAGCGTCCAGTATATATAGCTGTCAGTTAACATTTCTTCCACTATGATAATTAAAGTTCGAGAGGGTAGAGTCCATCCTCAATCTCTTTTGCAACAGTACCTAAACTTTAGCTGTTACTGCCGTTCTATCAACACAATTAATTTTTAACAGAGCTCGAAAAAGTTTTATTTTTTTAAATTAATTTAATTGCAATGGAGTACAGGCTCCGGTGGCAATATCCCTACACACCCATCTAGCCCCTATCCTGCACCCACCTACATTTGCCCTCTAAAAATTTTATCTTTAAATTCCTTCAAAGTTTTCGGTAAATTGTTCATCATTTCTCTTGGTAACTTATTCCAATCCCTGACACCCTTACCTAAAAAAGAGAATCTTCCCACACCCTTGTGCCTGAAATCGAGTGCCAGCTTGTGGTCATGGTCATCTTTTCCCTTCCATGCACTACTTTTCATACCTATTGCAATATCTTTCCATGCCTCATCGCCAGTATACGCCCTGTACACTCCCATGACCCTCCTCATTCTCCTCCTGTCTTGCAATGAATCCCATTCCAGCTCCTTTATCATATCCGTCACTGATTGCATTCTGCGATAATTTCCAGAAACAAATCTAGCAGCCCTTTTTTGCACCTTCTCCAACTCCTGTATTTGATACGTAAAATGAGGGTCCCATACTACACTGCCATATTCGAGCAATGGTCTGACCAAAGTTTTGTTGTTTACCTTAACCACTGGTATAAATTACCTATCAGCAAAGCTGCTGCGTGGCAAAAATTCAAATTGCACACTAAATCAGTGCTGCCACCCTCGTGGCTTTGAATATCCGTAGATGGCCGCAAAAATTTCCGTAGATTTGATACAAAAATCCGGATTTTCGCTAATTGGAGGACTGAAACAATAATTGAAGACGGAGTCAAAATTAAGAATTCTATTTCCAGATCCTTAATATTTCACATTGAAAGTAAGAAATATCTCTGAACATGCTTTATGGATCATCTCTTTCATCACGCAGTATTTTTTTTTTTTTTTCTTCTTAAAGGACAATTCATTTTCTTTGTAGACATTAAATTTTGCATATCTTCGGTCACAGGAAATTTTATAAACTGCGACCCCTTTGATTCTCGGATATTGGTTAGGCCTTCTCGGAAGGCACTGCTTTGTAGGCCACCATGCATAAAGAGTGCTCCGATAGTTCTGTATTACGGTCTTTTAAGATCTATAATCAAACAAAATATGAGCTTTACTTCAATCGTTGATTCACACAAGCGGTTGCAAGGAAACGATTAACAATTATTGACAATTCTAGTAATGCATTAACACTATACGCTCAAAGTTTATCATAACACCAATATAAGGAAAAATCAACAAAAAATAAAATGTTTCAAAAATCCGTTGATATTTTAACAACATCCGAAATTCCTAACTTCTTATAAAAATCCGCAGATCTACGGATAAATCCGTAGCATTGGCAGCACTGCACTACATCTCGATAATTTATTCACATTTTTCTTCTTGCAGCTATAACAAGTTGCTTAACATGACATAAAATAGAAAAAGGCAAAAGCCCACTGTATGTGGTAATAAAGTCATTACAGGGTCCAAAAATTATTATTTGTAACTCATCCTCACTGTTTAGGATTTGAGTCATTTCCCAACCATACATATACGTAATAATAATTGGGATTTGGTAAACGGTTGGTCAGATGCTTTACGAAAGGGAGAAAAGACAATTATACAGGTGTATTGAGCCTAGTCCAATTAGCAAATTTCAAATTTCGATAATCATCGGTTGAGTTTTTGTTAATAGGTGTTCCACACATTGCTGTAAGTAAACGAATTTTTTTTCAACAATAATGTTTAATGTTTTCATTACTTTTTCCTCTTATCTCTACAGAATATTGCAAATCTTGACGTTTCAGTGACAACTTTAGTTCCATCTACATTGATATAAATTTAAAATACAAA
>JARYHS010003335.1:0-33800 GCA_031002005.1 Vandiemenella viatica
TTGACGGGGCGTAAAGCCATAAGTAAAAAAAAAAAAAAAAGTTTATTTCACTACCTGACCGCTTTCCCTACGAAAGAAAATCCTTCCACACCCTTATGCCACGAACTGAGTGCCAGATTGTGGTCATGGTCATCTTTTCCTTTCCACGATCTCTCTTAAATCTCCCATCAATATCTTTCCATGCCTCATCACTAATACACGCGTTGTATACTCCCATGACAACGTGTAGTACTGTGTCACGAGTCACTTTTTCCCAGAGATCTTTTTAGAGCGCACACTATTACCGTGCCAATGTTTTTCGTGGATCTCGGAGTTCCTCAGTTTATGAACTTGAATGTAGTTTTTAGGCTAATATTAGTTTAACTTTTTGGTTGTACATTCCATGAATTTCATAACGTTGCACCGAACAGGGATTTCACTGAGTAAAATTAAACCCTGACTTCTTTTAACAGTGTTGAGAATTACAAGGAAATCTCAGACCACGGAAGCAGTTTCCTTGGAGTACTGCAAATTATTTTCTGGAAGCCAAGCTGACATATGTTGTACATTACTTCAAGTTGTATTCTGGTTTTCTATTACATCTACCTATAATATGGTGGTTCATACTCTGTCTACATTTACTGAACCATTGGTAATTAAATAGTGGGATTAGTCAAGAAAATTCTTGAAGACAAAATTAGTGAATAGCGGCGCTTGATGTTATAGAAAGTCGACCAACAATAAACGTTTCTTCAACATCCAGTTTCGAAGTAAGGATCTCTTTGCATGGTTGACATTGCAGGCTAACTTTCTCGCTGACTCTGCTAGCAAAACAATAGCATCAACTAATCACAGCACACTGTCTGTTTCTACACCCCACATGTTAGAAAATACGCGTGTGACGCATAAGTTTCTTTGATCCTAGTACTGACCTCTGCGTGCAGATGTTTCGAGTATCTTATTCTTTTCTGGCACATAATGAAAACAATTTGCCTTGAAGTAATTCACATGTTGAGTATCAGTTCACACTGCGTCTTTATTCACAAAGTTTGTTGCCGAGAGCGACCGGCCGGACTGAGCAGATGCAGTTTCTGTGCGTAATGATTGAGATATTGTTATCCAGTATATTCAGCAATGTTTACTACCTATCGGAACAATTTCCCACCTTCATAGCTAAGTGTTGGTGGTATGCAGATAATATGTAAACTTGTAAGCTCTAATGGGACCATACAAGATCTGGTTGAAACGAGATATCAACTTTGTAGCAAAATGAACAATAGCCGACATGGAACTCCTTTTCATCCAACAACCGAATCAACTAATCGATGTGGACAGATTGTATAAAAACCTGCAAATGTAACAATTATAGAATTCGGAATTTTATTTAAATCTGTGAAAAAATGGCTATATGCAACTGTGACAGTTATGCAACAAGCATCATTGTGTGTACTCCAATTAATGATGGCTGTGTTTGCAATACTAGTTCAATTTCACTGTCTTATGCTTCAGGATATTTGTTCTGTACAGGACTTGCCTATCGCAGCATTACAATCCTTCCCTGGTCAGAATGATGTTGGACCAACGTAATTAAATCACCAACCATATTTCACTCTTTCTCTAAATTTATTGACATACATCCGAACAACACACTAAAGGCTGTCTGGTTGACGCCGCGTTATGATGTTTACAGCTGACGTTTCGACCATCATGCTGCGGCCTTCTTCTAGAAACAACTGACTCTGGCCACGAAAGCTTACGATTAGACACTAGAGTCAAGTCAAAAATCGCATACACAACGACTCGTAAAGGAATTTCCGGGAGTGGGATTCGCAACTATACACTTATCTTGAGAAAGAAGACTTGCATCTAGCACCTTAACCGTTAGGTCACATTGTCAATTCATATTTGTGTAACATCTGATGACGTTAAACTTGAATTAACTATTTGAACTTTTCGGAATAGTAAGTCCAATTAAATCTCTACCAATACTATGAATGTTAACTGGTTCAGCATTTTAAAGTGTGTGTATATATATGGGTACTGGGCAATATACCAACTAAGGATTGCAATCCCGTAGTGTTTTCAATCCCACGGGATTTTTCCGAGATTTGTACCGATCCCGCGGGATTGGCGCCAACTGTTTTTTAACGCATATATTTAAAACAGTTATTAAAGCGTTAATAAATTAAATAATAAGCATCTATTAATTAAATTAATAAATAAATTTTAATGTTAATTGAAAAAAATTAACAATTAACAATATTTTAATTGGCAAAATGACATTAAAAGTTTTTAGAATGTCTTTAGTAGCCTATATTTCGAGATTTTACATTTTTGTTTTTAAATCTTATCCAATTTTTAAATAATTAATCAAAAATGGAAAATATTCAGTCCCAGGTTATATTATGTGCCTAACAATACACCACATCGGTTTAAAAATATGGTATGCATAATGGCCAAGTTAGCAGCCCCCCCCCCCTCCAAATAAACGTTCCATAATACCGAGAGAAAGCATTCTTTTTCACAGAGTGAAGTGAATATACTCTGTAATGTGTAGACTTGGCTCAGAACAAGATCTGATAACTTTTTGTCACTGCTGCACGCACGAGACTTGGCCTATTTTTACAAGAATTATTTTTGTGAGATTCATTATTATGTCTCCTGATTCCTTGATTCATCTTATAGTTGAGTCATTGTTATTAAAAGAAACTGCTAACCAAGACGTAAATTGTCAAGTATTTCAGTTATACTTTAAGTGGCGTACGACTTTTTTAGAATAGATTTTTTTTTTTTTTTTTTTTAGTAAGAAAGAAAACTTTCTCGTTGTACGATTGCAATGAAATCCTCACCGATGTATCACCGGATTTCGTTGAAATAACATGAAATTTCACACTTCAGGAAGATGGCGGAGGCAGCCGTCAAGGTATGATGTTTTTACAACACAATTTGGCGATACAGCCGTGAAGACTTCATTATAGCTTTTTTTGCCTATAGTCCAAATGATAACAAGGAGTAGAAAGGACACATGCTATTCACTCAAAAATAATGTATTGTAGCGATTGACCAAATCATCACAAGGTGGATTAATCAAAAACCAGAGCGTCACAAGTAAGCAAATGGCTTTCTTCAAAGAACATGTATTTCAAATGCTTTGAGGCGGAGGCCAAAGAAACAATAAATCAAAGGATATACAATTGCCTTTAGATAACTGCTAAATAAATAGGTATGCGATCGTTAAAATTGCGAAAACATTAGTTTCGTATCAACGAATAATCAAATTTTCAACCGCAAATACAGGAAGTTGTAACAATTACTTTACCTGCAAAAACAGAAAATGGGGATAGTGTAACCGAGAATTGAAAGCTTTAATTATGTAGTTCAGATGACGTGTGCGACACAGAAAAAAATGCTTATTACATAGTAAGAAAATCGTACTAAATACCCAACATCACTTAAATTATAGAAATGTGTCCTCAAAAAAAAAAAGTAAGTTTTAATGAATATGTAAAAGTGTATCCAGGGCGTTTCATTTATGACGCGTCCGCGCGCACGGCAAAAATCGTCCGCGCAGCGCCCCCTCGCTTGCCGGCACGTCACACGGCGCATCGCCCGTGCCCAGGGACGCCTCATGCTTGCGCTGATTTCTTACCTTATAGCACGTGCTGGAAATGTAGGCCATCGGCTACAATACACGCTTGACATCTTCTAAGGATGTTTTGGCTAACTCTCTGTAGTGTGTGTGAAGAAATATTATTAATTTTAGTTCTTATGTTTTCCATAAGTTCCTCTTCTGTACGGGTAACCCCCGTGCTCCGATAGTACGTGGGCCCTCGGACGATATCGGGCACTTCGCAACACAGCAAATGCGCTGTTGAAACTCAGTTCTTAGTTAGATTTTGTGAAATGAAGATCAAGTATACTGTGAAGTCAAGATGAAGTATACTTTGGAGCCACAATTGCTGTGCGAAATACGAATCTGCAAGGAGGTGCAGGCATATGTTTATTGAAAAATTTCCAGGAGCCGAAGTGCCGCACAGGTCAACTACACAAAGATTGGTAAAAAAAATTGTATGCTACAGGTTCCCTAATGGACAGGCCTAAGAAACGTAAGCGCTCCGTTCTTACTGAAAGAAAAGTCGAAGAAGTCGAATCTCGTTTGGAAAACTCTCCCAGAAAATCCCTCAGACGACTCTCCCAACAAGTCGATGTTTCCAAAGCAAGTGCATTTAGGGCTACAAAAATTCTGAAAACGCGCCCTTATCGAACAACTGCTGTGAGCGAATTAAAACAAGTAGATTACACTGCACGAATGAGGTTTGCAAACTGGTTAATGCAAAGTGGATCCGCAATTGACATTTTTCACCGACGAGGCGTATTTTTTTTTTAAGTGGACGCGGAAATAGTAAAAACAGTCGGTACTGGAGTACATAAAATCTACATCTTATCCACGAACAGCCGCGACACGATGTGAAAGTTGGAGTTTGGTGTGCAATTAGTGCGAGGCGAATAATTGGACCAGTGTTTTTTACTGAAACAATTACATCTTCTCGCTGTATGGACAATATTTTAAATACTTTTTTTGAACAGCTGACAGAAGATGAAAGAAATTACGGTAATTTTCAACAAAACAGTGCAACTCCCTATACAGCCGAAAATTCTATGCGTGCTTTAAACCGTGTTTACATTGAGAATCAAATTATCAGTCGTGGATTGAGGCCTCCGTGTTCGTCAGATATGACACCTTGTGATTTCTTTTTGTGGGGTTACCTAAAAGAGCGTGTTTATGATTCAAAGCCCCGTACGGAAGAGGAACTTATGGAAAACATAAGAACTAAAATTAATAATATTTCTTCACACACACTGCACAGAGTTAGCCAAAACATCCTTAGAAGATGTCAAGGGTGTATTGAAGCCGTTGGCCAACATTTCCAGCACGTGCTATAAGGTAAGAAATCAGCGCAAGCATGAGGCGTCCCTGGGCACGGGCGATGCGCCGTGTGACTTGCCGGCAAGCGAGGGGGCGCTGCGCGGACGATTTTTGCCGTGCGCGCGGACGCGTCATAAATGAAACGCCCTTATTTACGTACGAATGACGAATCACGACAAAAGCAAACATGTTTTCACACGAGTCAAATGCCAACTGCAGAGGTAAAGGCAAACAGTGCAGTACATCCGATAGAGATCGAGTGGGGCAGCGAGTCACGCAGACAGACAGGCGTTTGCGCCGCATTTCGCGAATTGCGGATCCGCTTAATTTTGTGCGCGATCCGTCAGACTGTCTAATGATGCGGGATCCCGCTTTGCTGGATTGCAATCCCTAATACCAACGTATAGGTTATTAATGCTGAAACAACTGCAAGCGAGATGATAGTAAAGCGTCATGACTGTCTTGGCCTGCCCGAGCGTGGAAGGTGAGCGGCAAATCTCTGGCGCGGTATTGGTGAGGACGCGCTTTCGAATCGCATCCAGCGATCCAGATTTGTATATTCGATGGTTCGTAGTAATACATAATTACTCGACAAGTCACACACATTCATGATAGGTGTATTTAATATAAGGTGCAACTAGAAGCGTTGTCATTACACCAGTCAGGGCTATGTAGTGATTGTTGTTCTCTGTTCACTGAGACAGTGCTGCACAATGCACAATAATAACCCTCTCCGCTGAGTGCGTATGATCGAATGCGAGGCAATCTAGCTGATATGATAGTAAGGACTTAATCCAGTCATACATTCAAACGCAATTTTCGTTTTTGGTAGCATACACAAAATTCCCGTAAGTACTGTATTGCAAAGTATGCATTGGATACATTGTAATTTTAAAAAATGCTGTAGAAGTCCCAAATTTTATACATGTTGGAGAATAGTTGTTTATGATAACTGATTTCATATAGTTTTTTAATTAGTTCCACACGCATAACAATTTTCAATATAACTTGCTCTGTAACTAAAGATATTTTAACGGCAATTTTTGCTTCTAGATGCTGGGTCAGGGTGTAATGGGAAACATTAATAAAACGACAATACGATATTTGGTTCGAAGAAGCGGAATTGTTTGCTGCAATGGAAACCGTGCTTCAGCGGGTAAAGTATCAGGGTGTAATGCTTTCCGGTATAAGAAGAACCTCTTTGACAACTTGGAGGGCGAATTAAAGAGCAGAGGCAGTTTAACCTCTTGCACATGGGATGAAATATGATCCCAGAAGCTTGAGGAAACGTATTGTTTTGAGATGAATACCACGTGAAAGCCAACTGGATAGCTCCAGATTAAACACCTTTAACAAGTATCCAAAGTATCAACTGTCAAATATTGAATAACAACAGCTGCGAATCAACTTAATTATTTATGACAGACGAAGACAGTTTCCACTCTGCTGTCCACCTAGTTAGTGGTAAAATTTCTGCCTTGAAATAGTATTCAGAGGGTTCTGAGTTGTCACTCATTTCTTCGTTCGTGTGATGTGCGTTGCAATGCTTCATTGATAAACATTAGAGACTGCACTTGAACTGGACGCCAGAACGAGATAGCCCGGTCAATAATTGGAACGCCGTCAGTTACGCTGTCGGAAACAGAATTGATTACTATACATGGTGTATCTCAAAAAGAATTATACAAGCTTGAAAGCAAACAGAAGTATATTTACTTCAGTCATCTAGGTCGTCTATTGGAACATTATGTTGCTAGCCCCCCATTTTCGCCCTAGGCGAGCGCCCTGATTTGGCTCTGCCTAGATCCAGCACTGCCAGTCACAAAATTGTTTAAAAACTCAATTTGTATGAAAACATCAAAGTGTCTTTTTGATTCAATGTGACTGCTTTTCTTGATGCGGAAGAGATCTCATAGGAAAACTTTTTCTGACCAAACTCCATTCAGCATAACTTTAGTAACTGGGACAAAGATTCATTTCCGAGATCAGCGAGATTTGTAAGTTAGGTGGACCTTACACTCGATTTGTAATAAGACCGCCTCAAAAAATCGAAACGTGTCAAGTGTTGAGAGCGAAGTGGCCAGTCCACTGACCTGAGGTACGAGCATCAAGGAAACCCAACTAGACGCTGGCAGTAAAAGGTTCAGTTTATTCGTTGCGTTTTAAGGAAATTTTAAGGTATAGCCAAATATAAAGTCGCAGCTTCCTCATCAGTCAATGCAGCCATCTTAAATGGTTGATAAGGGTTAATGTTGCATATAGAAAGATCAAACAGATTTTTGGAGAAATGAAGAAAAGAGGTATGAACATTAAAGCTGCCGATGGGAAACCTCTTTTAAGCTCAGAAACAGAGCTAACCGATGGAAAGAATACATTGAGAAACTGTATGTTGGGGACGACTTGAACAATAGTGTAATGGAAAAGGAAGGCGATGTCGACATTGATGACTTAGGACATCCTGTTTTGAATTTAATAAAGCTCTGAATGACTTGAAAGCAAATAAGGCAGTTGGAATTGATGAGATCCCTGCAGATCTCCCTAAATCCCTAGGAGACTAAGGAATCGAAAGATTATTCAAGCTGATATCAAAAAGTAATGAAACAGGAGAAATTCCAATGATTTTAATAAAAATATCATCATTACACTTCCAAAGAAATCACAAGCTGACAAATGTGAGAATTATCGCACCATTAGTATAACATCACATGCTTCAAAATTACTGACTAGAATAATATATAGAAGGATGGAAAGGGTAGTAGAAGAGATAGTATGTGATGATCAGTTTGGGTTTAGGAAAAATCGCGGTACAAGGGAAGCAATTCTGTCTTTAAGATTAATACTTGAAGGGCGGATCAAGAAAAACAAGGATACTTTTATGGCGTTTGTTGATTTAGAAAAAGCTTTTGATAATGTTAGGTGGGACAAGATGTTAAAATTTTTTAAAGAAATCAGGTCTAAAGTATCGAGATAGACGAATACTTCATAAACTATATAAGAATCAAGTGGCTGTAATAAAAGTAGAGAATCACGAGAGACATGCATCGGTTAAAAAGGGTGTGGGACAAGGTTGTAGTCTATCCCCGTTAATATTCAACTTGTATGTAGAAGAAGCAATGAAGAAAGTCAAAGAAAAATTTCCATGTGGCATAAGATTTCAGGGAGAAAAAATAAAAATGCTACGATTTGCTGATTACATTGTCTTGTTAGCAGAGAGGGCTGAGGATATTGAGAAGTTACTGAATGGCATGAAAAAAATACTGAAGGAAGATTTTGGACTGAATGTAAATCAAAGCAAGACAAAAGTGATGAAATGTAGTAGAAATGATACCAATACTAGTAGATTAAATATAAAAATAGGATCGAATGCAATAGGAGAAGTAAGTGAATTCTGTTACTTGGGAAGTAAAATTACAACTGATGGCCGAAGCAGGAATGATGTTAAAAGCAGAATAGCACTAGCAAAAAGAGCCTTCATGAAAAAGAGAAGCCTTTTAGTTTCGAATATTGATCTAGGAAAGGCGCAGATTGAGAGTGCTCTAAAGAACCAGACGGGCACTGTATTTATTTCATCAAAAAATCAGAAAGGAGCAAGGGAGGTACAAAAGAAATTTACAGAACTTCTAGACCCTAAAAAAGATCAAATAAGGATCAAAAGCATGAGGACCACAGCAAAAATGTTAATTGTGGAAACGGAGTCAAGTGAGGACACTAAAAAGATAATGGAAAATTCAAAACTACAAGAGGAACTTAAATGTGAGCCACCTAAGAAAAGGCGTCCGTTAATAATATTATATGATATACCGACTGGAATGAAAGAGGAGGAAATACGAGACTGTGTTTATTACCAAAATCTTGAGGGAACAGTCAGTAAAGCTGACTACGAGAAAGGATTCGTCTTAAAATTCAGAACTGGCCCTAAAGGAAAAGCCACTGTTCATCATGTGGCGGAAGTAGATCCACAGCTAAGAAAAATCATTATTGCCAAACAGAGGTTATATTTGGGCTTCCAGTCAATAGCCGTTAAAGACTTCCTAGTAGTACCTAAGTGCATTAAATGTTACGGTCTAGGACACATTAGCAAGCACTGCAACAAAGAAAAGTCCACATGCTCTCATTGTGGCGAAGAGGATCACAACAGATCTGAATGTGATAAAAAAGGACAACCTCCCATCTGCGTGCCTTGTATGAAGCGAGGGAAAAAAGTAAATTGTTCATCAAAGGACGACTGTCCCACATACCAGATGTTGCTTCAAAGAACCATAAATAAAATAGATTATGGACAATAAGACCATAACAGATCTAGTTATCAACAAAATTCGAGATTCAAGCGATAACTCAGAGAGGATTTCTACATCTGGTATCAAAGGAAAAAAGCGCAAGCCTCCAAGTAGAAGACTAAGAGACATGCTGAGGGCATGGGAGTACTGGAAAAAGAAAGGACTGAAAGAAGACATAAGAGTAGATGCTAGCACCCAGACCGATGGAATTGGGGATGCAATAACTAAACAACAATCGACACAGAACATTAACACGAAAGCTAACACGAATGTATCACAAAAATGTAACCCTATAGAAATTTATAAAGAATGCGAAAAGGCAATGAGACTTGCAAGACTAGAGGAAATGTCACTACTTACAATAGCACTAAGGCACTTAATTAGAACGGGACACAGCAAAGGCAGGTCCATAACATTTCCAGTTCCGGAAGCCATAGATAGGATACAATTAAAAGCAGCAAATCTTCCCACAAGTCCAGTTCATCTTATGGAGATCGTTTTAGAAGTGTTCGACAGAAGAGGAGAAGAATTTGACCTTGAAGATTTGTACAGACAACTAGTGATAACACATGGCCGCATTGCTATTGATTATAGGCAACAATGGCCCAAGAGTCACATACATACACACCACCCATGAACAAATACGGAGTCAATGTAGCACAACTTAATGGAAGGCGCACTGAGGCCGTGTTATTAGAAGTAAGAAGATTAGCAGAAGAAATGAATTTCGACGTACTGTGCCTTCAAGAACCATACACTAGTGCAGGGAGGGTACCACATATGCCTGTAACATCACAAATAGTATGTGAAGGTGAACATCCAATGGCTGCTATAATTGTACTTAACAGGAACTATACAGTCACGAAAATTGCCCAGTTATGTAATGAGAACGTTACCTGCGTTGAAATAACAACACATAATGAAAGAATTGTGATTGCTAGTCTGTACTTTCAATATAGTGACGAAATAGATGGATACCTTGAAAAAATGAGGGAAATCGAAGAAGCAATGGGAAACAGACCAGTAGTGTACACAATGGATGCCAATGCTAAATCTCCACTCTGGCATAGTAAGATCAGGGATGAGCGAGGAATATCGTTAGAGCAGACTATTTTCGAACTGAATCTGGAAGTTATGAATAAACCCTTCAATCCCTACACATTCCAAAATAGAGCTGGTGCAGCAACAAACATAGATGTAACATTAGCAAATGGGAAAGCTTTCAGATTAGTCCAAAACTGGAAAGTTGGGCAAAATCTAACAACATCAGACCATAACGTCATCTATTTCTCCATATCTAATGCCCAAGAACAAGATATGATAGACGAATGTTGGTCATATTCCTATAAAACAGACTGGAACCTATTAAGAAGATCCTTTGAACTACCAGCACTGCCAGAAATGTCAGATAATGTTGACCTAAAGGCGATAGAACTGACGAATGCGATACAACATGCCATGAAGGTATCAATAGTGCAAAAGAGAAAGCTCAATGATAAAAGATGTATTCTGTGGAACGAAACGCTTCAAAGGTTAAGGACAAAAGTAAGGAGAACTCGAAGGCACTACCACCATGCTAAAACTGCCGCTGAACGTAGCTGGACACTGGATCAGTACCGGTCAGCGAAAGCTGAGTACCATCAGAAACTTCAGGATGTTAGACTAACAAGCTGGGAGACATACATTAGCAAAAACTTGTTATTAAACCCATGGGGACTTCCGTACAAGCTAGCTGCGCAAAAGATAAAATCACCTACTATTTTTTCTACGCTCAGGAAAGGAGATGGAAGTATGACAAGCAGTTGGCAGGAATCGGCGGAACTTCTCCTGAAAACGCTCTTGCCGGACGACCAGCAGGAGTCCGATTCAGAGGATCACAAACTCATAAGGCAACTAATGAATAACGAATATGAAAACGACATGTTGGTTCTACCATTCGCTCAAGAGGAAGTAAGTACCGCAATAAGCGGGCTGAAGAGAAATAAAGCACCAGGACCTGATGGGATAACAGCAGAAGTCTTGCAAGCCTTAAGTCAGCAAATAGTTCCTTACCTTACCGAATTGCTGAACGCCTGCCTGCTGCAGGGAAGGATACCTCATAGTTGGAAAACATCAAGCATAAAAATTATAAGGAAAGGAGAAGATAAGGACCCTACACTACCAAAGTCTTACAGACCAATTTGCCTGCTAAATACACTTGGGAAAATTCAAGAAAAATTATTATGTAAAAGAATTAAAGAATTCAGATTATTGAAAGGTATGAATCAGCAGCAGTTCGGCTTCCGGAAAGGCAGGTCAACAGAGGATGCGATAAATGAAGTTCAGAGGATAGTCAACTCGACAAACAAAAAATATGTCATTGGCATATGTATCGACATTTGCGGCGCCTTTGATAACTTATGGTGGCCGAGTATGTTCGCCCGACTAAGGGAGTTAGGATGCCCACGAGTGTTGTATGAGAGCTTCAAAGACTACTGTCGCGGAAGAACTGCAACACTTCAGAGCTCTGGTCAGAAACTGACAAAGCATCTCACAAAAGGATGTCCACAAGGTTCAGTATGTGGCCCAGAATTCTGGGATATTGCTCTGGAACCTGTCCTTAACAGACTCATGGGTCTGGCAGAGCTTGAAGGAATCGTTGCCTTCGCAGATGATATCTTGCTGCTGGTTGGAGGAAATAATAGAAGAGAGATCGAGACAAACACCAAAGAAATAATGAAAGTAATGGAATGCTGGTGTAAACAAGTTAAGCTCCAGCTAGCACCAACAAAAACCCAATACATTTTGATGAAAGGAACACTGAAACGCAACCCCACTGTGAAGCTTGGAGAAAATTCCATTAAAAGACGCAAAACAGTAAGATACTTAGGAGTTGTTCTGGATGAACATAGGAATTTCAAAGATCACATTGACTATATATGCCAAAGAACGACTGCAGCAATGAACAAAATAATTAGCATTGGGCAAAGAAGATTTCTAATCCCACTGCCGACTATAAGACTGTATCATGGTGCCATTACCACAGCTATTGCAAGTTATGGAGCGAGCACATGGGCGCATAGGTTAAGATTGGTTAAACCTGCAAGGGATATCAGACGAATGCAACGAGGAATTCTCTTGCGTCTTACAGGCGCATTCGGAAGTACCCCAACTGATGCACTTACAGTCATTCTCGGAATATGTCCTTTAGATCTGGAAATAAGAAAAAGAGCAGCATGTTACTGGCTACGAAAAGGAAACTTAGACAAGATAACAGAAATCCTGGGTCAAGTGGCAACCAAGAAGACAGACATCAAAAATTGTATTTTGAATGAATGGCAACAGCAGTGGAACAATTCTGAAACCGGAAGGAGAGTATTTGAAATTCTTCCTGACATCAGAAAGAGGATACGTATGAAGCACTTCAATCCATCCCGAGGGTTAATACATTTCCTCACCGGTCATGGACCGTATGAAACATATCTTCATAGGATCAATAGGACAGAGAATGATCTATGTGCGTGCGGATCTCTAGGAACACCTGAACATAAACTGTTTGAATGTGCTCTAGTTGATGATCAAATCAAACAGTACAGAATGAAGCTCATGGGGAAAACTGTCAAGGAAATTATGAAAGACAACCTCCTCCTGAATGAACTCGACAAGCTGGCAGATGCTGTGTCAGATGCAGCCAGGGAGCAGTATCGGCTTCAGCATAGCCAGCAACCTGCCGGAACACAACAAGCCATTTAAGGAATGAGACAAGATACTCTAAACGGACGAGACACAAACAACTAAGTGGGACGCTGATGCCGGAAGTGTGGCTTCTGGAATTTACCGAAGCTTATTTCTTCAATGGATGCCAGCGTTAAACGAACTTTTGAAAACTCAAGATGTTCAGTTATTTAGTATTAGTGGGTAATATTTTTTTTACTAATAGGTTGATAAATTACAGTGTGTAGTAATAATAGTTAATTGTTTGTACCATTTTCGTAGTATATAGGATTTGTGTTAATTTTACAAAATTTTTGTTTATTATAAATTTCAATACAGTATTAAGAAATAACGGTTCGTTGTAGACTCTAGATAACGAACCATCTGAATGTACAGTTAAATAAATAAAAAAAAAAAATCTAGGAATTAGAAAGAACTTTTTTAAACTCTTTGTGTGGACCACAGCACTTTATGGTAGCGAAACATGGACTTTAGGAATACCGGAAAGAAAGAAAATTGAAGCGTTTGAAATGTGGTGCTACAGAAGAATGCTGAAAATTAAGTGGACAGACAAAGTAAGAAACGAACGAGTTTTGGAAATGATGGGTGAGAAAAGAAGTTTATGGAAGAACCTTACAGAAGGAAGAGACAGGCTGGTAGGTCATATTTTGAGACATGTTGGATTGATTAATTTTTTAGTGGATGTAACGGTGGAAGGTAAGAACTGTAGAGGAAGACAGAGATTAGGATATATGAAATAGATAATTGAGGACGTGGGCTGTAAGGGGTATGTAGAAATGAAGAGGCTAGCACAGGATAGGAAGGGATGGAGGATTGCATCAAACCAGTCTGAGGGACTGACGACAAAAAAATAGCGTTAACGCTCTGGCCTCGGATAAGGGAAGATGCTGGTAACGGCCATCCAGATTTCGGTTTTAGATGGATTCCCGAAATCACTTCAGTAGCTCCTTCAAAAAGGCCAGATTGTAGTTCTTTTCCTCCGCCCCTAATGAAGTCCAAGTCTAAGTCGATGGGAAGTAAAGTCGTGAAAAATTGACGTGCTGCTTCGAAGCTAATTCGCGGAGAACTTTTCGGACCACCCTTGCAGTCCTATGTTGGCGTATTTGACAGATGGTCTTGTCGTTGACTATCGATCCACTGGTGGATACAGCTTTACACGAGTTGTCTTGGAATATTGAAGGCGAGCAGGAGTGTTTGACTTTCATAATTTGTTTGTCAGTAGCACCACTAAGGCGAATGTTTGCAATGGATCTCCTGGGTTGGCTGCCTCATTTGTAGCTTCTGACATTGCACCAAAGAGTGCAGCATTTGGATAAGCAAAGGTAACACGGAGATGAGTACAGTGAGAAATCTGCTTGCACATACTTGATACACATATCTATGAAGTAAAAGAGAAAGGTATATTCAAAGATGTTTCATGGAATTCATGAGCACCTCCAGAATCTTTATCACTAGGTTCCACGAAGAATTAGTGTGTGTTGGAGCAAAATTACTCAGCAATGTAAGTTTGCTGGAGAAAACGTTTGCATTGACTCGTGAGGAATATGTTGTTTTGATTTACGTCTCAGTCCATTCCTTTTTTTCTCGTTACACAATTAGGTGAAAGTGTGATTAGGTATGACATCACTGAGCGCAACTGGCAAACTATGGCCTCTCCACTTACAATCTGTTTCTCATATTCACTCCATAAAGACTCCCGTTGATTCTACGTTGGTGAAAGACTTAGCTAATATCTTAAAACCATTTTTCCATGATAGACTGATGAAATTTTCTATTCACAACTCGCGACACACATTGAACTGCTTTCTGTGAATCATTACTGCAGCGTAATACAGCGAATTCATGACGGTTATGGGACCTTCTATCTATTCATGTGGGGTAACGAATACATCTTTCAAAGCCGACGCGGTTAAACATTAATAATACACAGTGTTGTAAAACAAGAAGGTTTTCAATAGTATGCTGTACTCCAATATAACCAAAGTTTCAATAGGTAACAGGCTGAAGTCGGAAATAGGATGCTACAATTTTTCAGTATTTTCTATGAGAAGGGCACGTGCTAGGATGATTTTATTACAGTTTTATGATTCACATAACAATTAAAATCTATGCATAGCTTGTAAAATGTCTTGTATTTAAATGTTTAGTTGTGAAATTTAACCAAAGTTATTTGAGATCATTCTTTAGCACTCATGTTGTCTGCTCCTGTTGACTTGGGCTGCTTCAATTCTTTTGCCAGTCTAAACTCAGTTAGTCGATCTGTAACAAGGTTCTAGTATTGAAAGTGCTTGTTTCACCATCACACGCAAGAACGTTTAATCAAAATATCAAATTTACATAGGATTTCGGTGTCAAATGCTGCAGCAATTGCTCATACTAAATATAGATTTCAGTAACAAATAAAATAAAGCTTCTTCTGGCTTACGCGACGAAACACTAAGGGCAATGAACCGGACGGAGTTAAGCCATGGAACCTCCCCGGCATACGGCTTGTGTGATTTGGGGAAACCATGGATAAACGAAATCTGGATAGCTGGACAGGGATTCGAGGAATTAAACATTAACATTTCATAAGACAATCAAAAAATTAAATAAAAAGGACTAATTAGAAGACTATGGGAATTGACACCGACGCGTGTAATTCATCATAATTAAATTAATAGTTAAAATTTTGCCAGAGTACAAAATAATCTTTATGACTAAGATTCACTCTTAGTACTACGCGTGTTGACTTTATATATCGTTATAATACTGCAGGCCTTTTTACAGATAAATATGTAAGTTAAATGATGGGGATGCAGAAGGCAACGGGAAACCACTGCATTAAAGACCCAAAGGGTATCCCGAGGACATGTAATCCTCCCAAATTACATATATCATGATGGCTTCTTCCTGGGTAAAATATTCCGGATGTAAAATAGTCCCCAAATCGGATCTCCGGGTGGGGACTACTCAGGGAGGAGTCGTCAGAATGGATAGAAACATTCTACGAGTCGGAGCGTGGAATGTTAGAAGTCTGAATAGGGCAGGTAGGTTAGAAAACATAAAAAGGGAGATGGAACAACTTAAGTTAGATGTTGTTGGGATTAGTGAGATTAAATGGAAGGAAGCACAGGATTTCTGGTTTGGGGAACACGGAATAATTATCACACAAGCTGTCAATGGAGTCACTGGTGTAGGATTTGTAATGAACAAGAAAGTAGGGAATCGGGTGAGTTATTATGAACAGTTTAGTGACGGGATTATTTTGATGAGGTTAGAAAATAAGCACGTCCTAACCACATTAGTACAAGTCTATATGCCAACGTAAAAGCAAGATGACGAAGAAATAGAGAAAATATACGTTGAAATTTGAGAACTAATCCAATATGTGAATCGGGAGGAAAATCTAATAATCATGGGTGATTGGAATGCAATAGTGGGAGAAGGAAAAGAGGGGAATCCTCTAGGAAGATTTGGTCTAGGAGAAAGAAATCAGCGAGCAAGCAGAATATTAAAATTTTGTGAAAGATATAAACTAGTCGTGACAAACACACTGTTTAAGAACCATGCAAGATGGATATACATCTGGAAACGTCCTGGGGATACAAGCAAATATCAGCTAGATTATATCATCGTCAAACAGAGATTCAGGAATCAACTTCCAGACTGTAAAGCGTACCCAGGAGCAGACATAGACTCTGACCATAATTTGATAGTAATGAAGTGCAGGCTGAAATTCAAGCGAATAAGGAAGCAGTATAAGCAGAACAGACTGGATGTGAATAAACTAAAACAATCTACCATGAGAGAAGGAAATCTGAACGGAACCAATCGAGGACGAATGGAATGCATCAAAGACCGAAATAAAGAAAGCTGGTAGAGAAACATTAGGCTTTAGGGAACAAGCTGCCCGAAAAGCTTGGATCACAGACGAAATTATGGAGCTGCTGGGTCAGATGAGAAGGTTCAAAAATGCTCAGGATGAATCAGGAAGAGAGCAATAAAGGCAATTTAGAAATCAAATAAACAGGAAATACAAATATAAAAAAAAATGGCTAGATGAAAACTGTGAAGAAGTAGAAAAGGAAATGCATATAGAAAGACCAAACAGAATTTTGGAGAAATGAAGAAAAGTGGTGTAAACATTAAAGCTGCAGATGGGAAACCTCTTTTGAGCTCAGTAGATACAGCTAACGGATGGAAGGAATACACTGAGAAACTGTATGATGGGGACGACTTGAACAATAGGGTAATGATTACTTACGAGATCTTGTTTTGAGGACAGAATTTCATAAAGCTCTGAATGGCTTAAAAGCAAATAAGGCAGTTGGAGTTGATGAGATCCATGCAGAACTTCTTTAATTCCAAGGAGAAGAAGGAATTGAAAGATTATTCAAGATGCTATCAAAAAGTTATGAAACAGGAGAAATTACAATTAATTTTAATAAAAATATCATCTTCACATTATCAAATAAAGCGCAAGCTTAGAAATGTGAGAATTATCGCACAATTAGTCTAACATCACATGCTTTAAAATTACTGACCAGAATAATATACAAAAAGATGGAAAGGGTAATAGAAGAAATAGTAGGTGAAGATCAGTTTGGGTTTAGGATAAATCGCGGTACAAGGGAAGACATTCTGGTTTTAAGATAATTACTTGAAGGGCGGATCAAGAAAAGCAAAGATACTTTTATGGCGTTTGTTGATTTAGAAAAGGCTTTTGATAATGTTAGGTGGGACAAGATGTTCAAAATTTTAAAGAAGTCAGGCCTAAAGTATCGAGATAGAAGAATACTTCATAAACTATATAAGAATCAAGTGGCTGTAATAAAAGTAGAGGATCACGAGAGACATGCACAAGTTAAAAATCGTGTTAGACAAGGTTGTAGTCTATCCCCATTAATATTCAATTTGTATATATAAAAAGCAAAAAAGGAAGTAAAAGAAAAATTTTCATGTGGCAAAAAAAAAAAAAAAAGTATACTTCGATTTGCTGATGATATTGTTTTGTTAGCAAAATAGGCTGAGGATATTGAGAAGTTAGTGAATGGCATGAACAAAATACTGAAGGAAGATTTGGGACTGAATATAAATCAAAGCAAGACAAAAGTGATGAAATGTAGCAGAAATGATACCAATACTAGTAGATTAAATATAAAAATAGGATGGGATGCAATAGAAGAAGTTAGTGAATTCTTTTTCTTGGGAAGTAAAATTACAACCGTTGGCCGAAGCAGGAATGATTTTAAAAGCAGAATAGCACTAGCAAAAAGAGCCTTCATGAAAGAGAGAAGCCTTTTATTTTCGAATATTGATCTAGGAATTAGAGAGAACTTTTTAAAACTCTTTGTGTGGAGCACAGCACTTTATGGTAGCGAAACATGGACTTTAGGAATACCGGAAAGAGAGAAAATTGAAGCATTTGAAATGTGGTGCTACAGAAGAATGCTGAAAATTAAGTGGAGATACGAAATACGAAATGAACGAGTTTTGGAAATGATGGGTGAGAAAAGAAGTTTGTGGAAGAATCTTACAGAAAGAAGAGACAGGCTGGTAGGTCATATTGTGAAACATGATGGATTGGTTATTTTATTAGGGATGTAACAGTGAAAGTTGGATATGTAGAGCTGAAGAGGTTATCACAAGATTGGAAGGGATGGAGGATTGCATAAAACCAGTTGAAATACTGACGCCAGGAAAAAAAAAGTTGTATGTTAAAGAAGGCAACCGAAAAGTTTCCACTCTTTAGTTGGTAAAAGTGCACTTGTTACAATACTGAGGCAATTTCGTCATTCTATAAATATGATGAATTTTTGATTTTCACTAACGAAGAAACAGCATAAAACTAACCTTGTCTCCATCTTGAATTCCAATTGCATCCTCAAGACGCAAACATACAGTGTATAGAGTGTTACTGATACAACGACCAGTTCCTTTCCTAGGTTATACCTAGGAACCAAACCAATCAGCGATCCGAGTGTTCTTCACACACACATACTCAAAAACCAACTAGTGAAATTTTAAAATTTGATTTTTTTGCTGTTTTTTGCTTTTTGCAGTTTTTTGACTGGTTTGATTCAATCCTCCTCCCTTCCTATCCTGTGCTAACCTCTTCATTTCTACATATCCCTTACAACCCACGTCCTCAATTATCAGTTTCATATATTCTAATCTCTGTCTTCCTCTACAGTTCTTACCTTCGACTGTTCCCTCCACAAGCAAATTAACAAATCCAGCATGTCTCAAAATATAACCTACCAGCCTGTCTCTTCTTTCTGTAAGGTTCTTCCATAAACTTCTTTTCTCACCCATCATTTCCAAAACTCGTTGATTTCATACTTTGTATGTCCACTTAATTTTCAGCATTCTTCTGTAGCACCACATTTCAAATGCTTCAATTTTCTTTCTTTCCGGTATTCCTAAAGTCCATGTTTCGCTACCGTAAAGTGTTGTGCACCACACATAAAGTTTTAAGAAGTTCTATCTAACTCCTAGATCAATATTTGAAACTAAAAGGTTTCTCTTTTTCATGAAGGCTCTTTTTGCTAGTGCTATTCTGCTTTTAACATCATTCCTGCTTTTGCCATCAATTGTAATTTTACTTCCCAAGAAACAGAATTCACTCACTTCTCCAATTGCATCAGATCCTATTTTTATATTTAATCTTCTAGTATTGGTATCATTTTTGCTACATTTTATCACTTTTGTCTTTCTTTGATTTATATTCAGTCCAAAATCTTCCTTCAGTATTTTGTTCATACCATTCAGTAACTTATTTACACAGCTGGGCACAAAACAGTTAATCCGTTGATCGTTAATTAACGAAGTTAAAAAAATTGCGAAAATTTAACTTTTAAGTTAACCTAAAAAATCATTAACGGTCTTCTTAACTTCCGTTAAATTGGACTTCCGTTAACTTTAGTCTGTTACATAGGTTGTTGACGTCTTTTCGTTTGTCTGAACTGTGCGCCACGCCACCACTCGTATGCAGGGCTGCCAGATTGTATAATTGGATACAAAACTTGTATAATTTGGTTACCTCTTGTATCCTGTTTGTATAACAGATTGCCTTGTATAATTGGATACAAAAATGAGCACTTAAAAGTAAGGTACATTCCAGCACCTTTTTGAAAGTGTTTGCCCTTTGTTTCATTGAGTTGGCAACCCTTCCTGCATATCTATTTCTTTTTTGTTATTCAAAATTTATCAATGTATACATTGTTTACTTTTCGTGGACTTTTATTGCTCCCAGCACTTTCACTCACGTATGTAATCAATGGATGACCCCTTTGTATAATTGGGTTTCATTCTGTATAATTTCAAAGAGACAGCGGTATAATATAAGTTGGCTGTACTGGCAGCGCTGCTCGTATGTTCGGTGTAGTAGTGGGCACCGCCTGCTAAAATCTTGGCGGCGGCGCGCCCAGCATTTTCAGCCGGCGGCGTGACTATTTTATATTGTGAATTCTGCAAACGTAAATAAACTAAAAAGCGTCATAACCTATCTTATTGACAAATCAACATTATTATCTGTAGTGAGGTGTATTCATTTGTAAACATCGTTAGCAATGAAAAGTTGCAAAACAACACCCCTGCCATACATAAGAGATCATTATGTTATGAAAGAAAATGTGCTATGACAACATGGAAATATGTTAACGTAACAGAACAAGATTTTACATGATTTATAACAAGGATATTAAGAAGATGGCAATGTGTTTGTACCATAATTGTTAATATATTGTATTGAAAACCTTCATTTTTTCATTTTTATCTCTCCAGTTCAATATATTTGCATATACGATACAGCAATATTTTCTGTAGTCTAATAAAAATTTCAGATGTTTGTTTTTAGTAAGAAAATTGCTCTAAAATGCAAGGTGAAATTTCATATTATTTGGAAGGGGGGGTGCGCATCTAAGGTCCGGCCCAAGGATCTACAAAGGTTTTTTTTATTATTACAAAATGTATGTCGTTATTATACGTTTAGTAAAAACACCGCGTTCAGTTGGTGTTGAAGCAACAGTGACGGATCGCCGGTGTGTGTCGGAAGAGGTTAATCGGACAAACTGTTCGGCCGTCAAATCGGGCATTACTCGGACGAAATTCTGTGCCAGTGGATGACCGGCCGCCTGATCGAAAGTTAGTATCGCACTGGAGTCTGCAAACAGTGTTGCAGATCAGCAAGAAACTCAACTTTCAGTAACCAGTGCGAAAAAATTCAAAGAAATAATACATAAGTTACAAAAAGGTGATGTGCAATTTTAATTCGAAAATTTGTGTTTCTCTTTTTTTTTTTTTTTTTAAAAAAAAAAAGTAGAAGCTAGTTTGGCAGTTTTGGCCGTGTAATGTAAAAGGATGTCGCTGACTAACTTCCGTTCTATTTGTTCACGTAAAAACATGCAGGCCATGATTTAGTGAAACCAGGCCGAGTCGTCTAAAGGGGCCTTTAGGTCACAGGTAGGCCGTGGCACAAAGGTAACCGTAACAGGCATTGGTCGTAGATTTTAGGTTGGCCGCAAATTTCACTGGTCGCAGTTCTCACATATTCAGTTGTCCCAGTCCAACTTGTTTTCTATAATATTGTTGCTTTTCATTCTGCATTCATGTTTTTTTTTGTACTACTTTTTTTTATAAAGTCACGAGTACCTTAATTGTCTCTCGTAAGACAATTTGCAAGTGTTATGTTGATCACAGTCTCAACAAAGATAAAAACAGACAGGAATACCACTTCATTGTTATGGCGATAGCGTAACCACAATTTGTTAATTTTTATAAATAAATTCACACTTGCATCATGGTACATAACACCTTGAGATAGAGAGCAGTTATACCTACCGTACTATAATACTAATACATCAGTACAACTTTTGACTAGTTAACTTTTAACGGATAACTTTAACTTGCGTTAAATTTATAAACATTTAACGCTTTAACGATTATCGAAGTTAACTTTTTAAGTAGCGGAATAATGATTAACGTAGTTAACGTTTGGATCAGTGTTTCCCAACCTTTTTTGGGTCATGTCCCACTTTCAACATTTTTTTGCCCCCCCTACATAATTTTTAATAAAAAATATTATTTGTTATTAAAGAAACTGATATAGGATGCTTTTTGAAAGAAAACATTTTAATATTATCATAAAACACAGTAAGTAAAATTAAAAAACATATAATGAAATACTAAAATTGAAATTCAAAAGATTTATAATAAACATTTATTATGGCAATTTAGTGTGATCCTTTTAAGAATTTGCTATATTTTGTAACCATATCTGGCATTACGTTTAAATAACCTAAAGAGCGGTAAAGCGGTAAAGTCGTATCAAATCAATTTCTAAATTGCCCCCCTAAAAAACGAAATTGCCCCCCTGTGGGGCGTGTGCCCCACGTTGGGAAACACTGGTTTGGATTAACTGTGCCCACCTGTGCTTATTTATTTATTTTATTTGGCCTGAAGCGCCAAATGGCACTATACAGCCATCAGCTATTTATATAGATAATTGGCTTGGTACAAATGAGTAAAGCATTGTACAGATAAACAAATTTACAGGATAATTATAATAAACTAGTAATTTCACATCAGCTGGAATATTTCTCAAAAAAATACATGCATGTTTACAAAATGAAGGATTAGTAAAACAATTAAATAGAGGACTCTGTAACAACAGTGCACAAACAATAATTATTGTATAATTAAAATATAAAGGAGATTTTTATGTACACATTAAATTATTATTTATATACAGGAATTAACACATTATAAAAAGGACTTATTTGCCTAAATCTTAATGTTTGTTGCTTTTATAAAACTGGCTAACAATTTATATACAATCACATTGTTGCCATGCAACAGGCAAGAAATACTTGTTGGAAAAGGTATACCAAAGTTGTTAAGATCTTTCAAGAATTTAGGTCTGTGGGCTTTATATCTTGGACAAGCGAAAAATATATGGTTTGTGTCACCTACTTCCGTATTGCAATATTCACAGATATCTGAATTTATGATGGTTAGACGATGTAGGTGCTGTGCGAATATACCGTGATTGAAACGTATTCTAATTATCGTGGTGATAACCCCCCTATGTTCCAAGGAGCTGGAAAACCAGGGACGGGTAGGAATTCTGGGCTGGATATTGCCATAGTATTGTCCCCTTGTTTTTCTACTGATGTCCCATTCACTCTGCCATTTGTTCATTACCTTGATTTTTATTTGTGGTAGATAGTCCGTATACGGTAACCGAGTTTTGAGGGCGACACCTATTTAGCTGCTTGCTTTGCCAGCTCATCTACTTTTTCGTTAAAGACCACCCCTGCATGCGCCTTCACCCAGAGGAAATTGATTGCTCTGTTTCTTCTTGAGCATTCTACTACTTGTTGAACTATATTTACTATAATCTGATTAGTTCTCTTGCCCCAATATTTGGTTTGAATAGAGTTCAACACGCTGTTAGAATCTGAGATGATGAGAAACTTCGTCCCTGTTAGTGTTGAGCAGTACCTGACTGCCTCTAAAATAGCTAATGCTTCTGCAGTGTATATAGATGTAGTTGATGGAAGTTTATACATTCCTTGATACTTGGTGCAGGGGCAGAAAAAGGCACATCCTACGTTACCTCCTGGGGCAGTTTTAGATCCATCCGTATATATATGCACGGTGTTATTCCAGTTATCTGTAAGATACTTCTGTACTAACATACTGAGGTTTGGGTATTGCTTATCCTCAAGAGTGATATAAAATACCGGAAGTTGAATCATACTGAAGATGGAATGGTATTCGTATGGTGGAAATAGCTTTGTTGGAATTATTCTGTCCGTTTGTTCTTCCCACTCCGTGTAGCTGTAATAGATCTCTGAGAGTCGCGATCTTCCTCTATTATTCCACAAGCTACTTAGCTCTTTATATTTAAAAATAGTTGGGTGGTTCCGGTATGCTAACCTCTCAACAATGAATTTGTCGGACAGCAACTGTCTTCTAATATGCAGAGGCATCTCCCGGGCTTCCACCAATAGAGCGTTGGTGGGAGTAGATGTCATGGCCCCAAGACAGGTGCGAATACAACTATATTGTAGCTTGTCTAACCTGCACTGTTGTACAGAATGCATCCATAGTCAATTTTGGATCTAATTAGCGCTCTGTAGATCATCAAAAGTATACTGGGATTTGCACCCCACCAAACGCGTGTCAAAGCTCGAATAATGTTCTGCGCTTGATTACAAGAGTTAATTATTTGATTAATGTGCGGTTTCCAACTGAGTTTGGCATCCATCAACAATCCCAGGAATCTTACGTTAGATTTCACTGAAAATGAGTAGTTCCCTAACCTAACTATTTTGACCACATTGAGTTCTATCCATTTTCTGGTGAATATAACAACGGAAGATTTCTGTGTTGAAATTTGAAGTCCATTTGATTTCAGCCATTTGTCTATTTCTATCATGGTTGCAGATAGGTTATTTAAAGCCATCTCCAATGAGACCGCCAAAGAGTATATACAGATGTCGTCTGCGTACTGAAGGATTCGGGTGTTAGGACCTATTACTCTTTCCAGATCCCATGTATAGAGGATATATAGTAGCGGACTGAGTATGGCACCTTGGGGTAATCCAGTAGTAAGTATTCTTGGTCCAATAATTTGATCCCCATATCGCACAAAGACCGTTCTTTCCAACAGGAATTTGCTTATGCCATATATAAAAACTTCTGACAATCCTAGTCTACTTAATTTTTTTAATAAAATAGGAATTTGTACCTTGTCATAAGCTGAGTGGATATCTAAAAACAAGAGACCGTAAAGTATCTCCTTTTGAAAGAGGTGAAGATGTCCGTTACTAGTGTACTTAGATTATCCATTGCTCCTCTCCCTTTACGAAAACCAAATTGAGTCTGAGGCATCAAGTCATTAGCTTCCAGCCACCATTCGAGACGATTCTTAACTAGTTTCTCCAGGGTCTTCCCCACACACGACGATAGAGCAATTGGTCTATATGAAGAATGGTGTAAAGGATTTTTACCAGATTTTAAAACTGGGAGTATTAACTGGGTTGTCCATTCTACCATTAAGCAATTCCTTGTCCATATTTCGTTAAAGGTGCTAAGAAGTAAATCCAGTGCTTTTAAAGGGAGATTTTTTAGCATTGCATAATGGATGTTGTCTATTCCCGGGGATGTATTCTTGGTTGTAGCGAGTGCGTTTTGTAATTCCAGGATGGTGAAAGGTGTCATGATAGGGTGTGAGTAATCTCCAGCTTCAGGACGTTTCCAAGGGGCGTTCAAACAAGAGGATGGTGCTATTCTGTCAACGAAGTCTTCCAGCCAGACCGGATCAGTGTCGAAGGGTTCAGCTACACTTAATTTTTTAAAGATCGGACTTTCTTCCAAACATCGGAAAGACTGGCGTCTTTATTCAGGCTGTTGCAGTATTTTACCCATTCCTCCTTTTTTAAATGCTTTGAAAACTTTTTTGTCCGAGCATCCTCACGTTTAAACTCCAGGAATCGTTCAAGAGTCTGCTCTTTTCCGATATCTATTCAGGGCTAGTCTGCGTTTCGCCACCGTTTTCGAACACTCTATATTCCATCAAAAGACTTTAGGTTTTCTACATAAACCAGCTGTTTTACGGCGAGGGATTGACTTGATAGCAGCTTCATTGATTGCTGAGATCAGAGCATTATATCTTTCCCTTACAGTCAAATTAGGGTCCAGTTTGTCTAGTTCCTCTGAAATAACAGAACCGTAAGTTGACCACGAGGCTTCCTGGATTTTCCATTGGCTATTGGAGTAATATCTTTTAGGCAATCTTGTTTCAATACCAACACTTATGTGTATTGGGAAATGGTCTGAACCCAGTGAATACCTTTTGATCTCCCAATTATCTATTTTGTGGAAATTGGGCGACGCTATCGATACGTCCACTGCAGATGGACGTCTCAGAGGAGATGGGATCATCGTAGGGGAGCCATCATTCAGTATTATAAGGGAGAGATCTTCTATAGAATTCAACAATGAGCGACCGTCAGCATCAGAAATCTCATTGCCCCACGCAGAATGATGCGAGTTAAAATCTCCACATATCAGAAAGGGGGAACGAAAAGAAGACCACATATGATTCCATTCATTTTTGCTGATTTTAATTCTTGGAGGTTTGTATAATGACATTATAGAAAATGTACCCACAGGGGTTTTAATTTCAGCTGCTACTGCCTGGAGTTCTTTTACCTAGGAGTTTAACTGAATTGGTTGAAACCAGATATTTGCCCTAATCAATAAAGCCACGCCTCATTTGCCGTCATCTCTGTCGTTCCTTAATACATTGTAACCCCTGAAATGAATGGGGATATGAGGCTTGAACCATGTTTCACTGATAGCGGCTACAGATATGTCCCAATCATATAGTTCTTTTAAAAGGCATTCTCTATTAGCTATTGCAGAACGAGCGTTCCACTGTAAAATTTTAAACGCCATTAGATGAGGAAAGAATTTTAAATAACATTTTTCTTATTTCGTCAGGATCTAGGTTTTCATTCGACCGTGAGCTATCCACAACAAGCAGAATGAGGCTAATAATCTTATCTATGATGGAGTCCCCAATTTGATTTTTACCTTTGTCCTCACTATGAGGCCGTGGAGGGTAAGGATTGTTGGGAATAGGTTTCCCCGGCAAACCACGATGATCAATTACACATTGGTAACCTGCGTATCTGTTAGATGAAGAGAGTTGACTGATATTTGATGATTGTCTCTGGCCATTAGCTCATCTCTCCATACTTATCCAGCGTGGGGGTGTTGTTTGAAAAGTCCGCGAAACATTAATAAGAGGTTCTAAGGCATCGTATCCACTTGAGCACGCTCAGGCGAATGATCCGCTCAGTGAAGCGAGCGGCTCAAGTGTGGACGCCTGAGCACGCTCGCAACGAACGACAGCGAGCGCGCTCGGGGCGAGCCGATCGGTTGTCGGTATTTTGGAATGCTCAAAGGCGAGCCAGTGTTTGTTCGGCGCTCAATGTGGACGGTATTTGGCGGTTTCTACAAGGAGCGCGAGCACGTGGGACAATGAAACTTGCTTAACTCTATTTGATGCGTATGAAACAAAGGGGGTGTTATGGGACAGCTCCAGTATTATAATCGAACTAAAAAATAAGGTGCATGGCGTGAAAGCAGCGAGATATTAAACTTTAGTATTGATGATGTAAAGAAAAAAATAACAAGCCAGCTTGGGTCATTCAGGCGAGAACGATCAAAACAGAAGAGAACTTCTATAACGGGAAGTGGTAAGCCTTTTTTTAATACTATTTCTCACAGCTCAACGGATTTTGATTGAATTTGGTGTTACGAAATTCAGATCCCAAGTGCCTAAAATCATATTGATTTTGTGCCAGGCAATATAATTGTTTTACCAATTTTTATCAAAAACTTGAAATCAACATAATAATAACCTTTAAATTTATATTTGTAAACAAAATAAAAAAATACGTACCAGCCTTCATATAATTTTGGTGCGACTCAATAGTGCCATCACAGAGTAACCGTACTAAGCGGATGATGCTTTGTTTATATACTTTGAACATATCTGCAGACTTGTGTAGGGACTTCCTGAGGCTAGGAATCTTAAAGTTGTTATAAATTTTATCTTCTGATGGGATCGCCTCACGCATAGGCGTATCGTGCATTTTAATATGAGTTCCAACTAGTGACAGCAAATGTTCGAAATCGATCTCGTAAAGTTTTGAAATAGCTCATTGTCTTCTTCTAAAGTCAATACGTGAATTAAATTACTAAGATAATTTCTTCGCTGACGATGAATTTCTCTAATCCACCAACTTGGTAATTTTCTTTTCTGTTTTGACATCGTAGGGATAATAATAAAGGCCGCAGCTACGCGTGACGACACGTCAATGGCCGAGCGTTTTCTGAGCACTGAAACCGGGCTCGTTCGACCAAAATTTCCTTTTCCTTGAGCACGCGCGAACAAGCGCGCTCAAATGAATGAGCGGCTCATTCGCCTGAGTGTGCTCAAGTGGATACGAGGCTTAAGGATTTTGTAATTCTGATACTTGGAAAGCGACTGTGCTGATTTTCTATACTTCCTTCTACAGGCATATTTCCTTCAGACAGTGGAGGGAATTCCATTATATTTTTTTACTGCAGGTGGGACATGTGATTGAGGAGGATGACTGGAAAAAGTTTTAGACACAGAATTTGCATAAGACCTTTTCTTCAATAGACCTTCAGCATCTTTAAAGGAAATGTTATGTATAGTAGCGTGTTCGTGGACCCTTTGTCTGAACAAATACTCTGGACAGGACCGATCCGTAGCCACATGCTGGCCTGTACAGTTTACACAAATTGTTTGATTGGATTGACACTGCTGAAGAGAGTGAGAACCTCCTCATCTACCGCAACGCTGGTTGCTTCAACACTGTGTACTAATATGATCGAATCGAAGGCATTTATAACATTGTTTGACAGATGGAATATAAGGGCTAACCTCACATCTCATGCCATATAAGTAAACAAATTGAGGGACTTGTTGACTGTCAAAAGTTAATATACAAGTCTGTAATTTTACAGTTGATGCTGAGTTATCTCTTACCACACGCTTTGTTAGTCTTTTAACATTGGTTACGTTAACTGAAGACTCAATATCGGCCATAATCTCTGCTTCCTTTAAGCTCACGTCTACTCCTCGGATGACACCCTGCTTTTTAACTAGAAACGTAGGAATGTAAGCTTCTAAATTTCTGCTTTTAAATACAGCAGACTGAACTAACTTATTAGCTACTGAAGGGCTGTCTACTTCAATTTTAATTCTATTCTTCCCAGCAGAAGTGATGTTTACAACATGGCCTTTTATTTCAGGGATATTGACATGAACAAACCTACCAATACTCATTGGGTATAAATTACCTAGGTTACGATCGCTGCTCTCAACATACACATAATAAGGACCTGGATCAGATAGCTTGTAATAATTTGCAGGTCTTGGAAAGACTGGTGGCTTACTCGTAGGTGGTGTTGACTCCGTCTGCTTGGCTGACGCTTGTCGAGGAACTGCAATAACAGGAGAAAGTATAGCAGTCTCAGGCTTCCACGGTCCGGGTGGCATCATCTTCAACTACAAATCTTTTCTCTGCTGTTTCAAATGTAGTTTCACAGACTCGTTTTCTAGTAATTCTTATGGCGTTGTCTACTTCCGATATATCATCATCTGCAATGTCCATGGCTGCCGGGACTTCAACAGGCTGATTTGCTGCGACGATGACATCTCCGGCCGCATGCATAACTTCTTGTTTATTCACTGCCTCATCACCCAGTGAAAAGTCTGAACTACCCCCTCCTTCCCCATATATTCCACTGGACATAGTGGAATATGAATTGTCGTCGATAAGAAACTACCAAAACCACGAAGAAAGACACAAAATGAATCACAATTATAAATAATGAAAGTTAATGCGGCAGGCTAACAGCAAACGAGAGTTGCTGCGTGCTAGCAAAGATGATTGAGTAACTTCTGAATATCCTCAGCCCTCTCTGCTAACAAGACAATATCATCAGCAAATCGTAGCATACTGATTTTCTCTCCCTGAAAACTTATGCCACATGGAAATTTTTCTTTGACTGTCTTCATTGCTTCTTCTACATACAAGTTGAACATTAACGGGGATAGCCTACAACCTCGTCTCACACCCTTTTTAACTGATGCATGTCTCTCGTGATTCTCTACTTTTATTATAGCCACTTGATTCTTATATAGTTTATAGAGTATTCTTCTATCTCGATACTTTAGACCTGATTTCTTTAAAATTTTGAACATCTTGTCCCACCTAAAATTATCAAAAGCTTTTTCTAAATCAACAAACGCCATAAAAGTATCTTTGTTTTTCTCGATCCGCCCTTCAAGTATTAATCTTAAAGACAGACTTGCTTCCCCTGTACCGCGAGTTTTCCTAAACCCAAACTGATCTTCACATACTATCTCTTCTACTACCCTTTCCGTCCTTCTATATATTATTGTGGTCAGTAATTTTGAAGCATGTGATGTTATACTAATGGTGCGATAATTCTCACGTGTGTCGGCTTGTGATTTCTTTCTAAGTGTGATGATGATATTTTTATTAAAATCAGTTGGAATTTCTCCTGTTTCATAAATTTTTGATATCGGCTTGAATAATCTTTCGATTCCTTCCTCTCCTAGAGATTTAAGAAGTTCTGCAGGGATCTCATCAATTCCGTCTGCCTTATTTGCTTTCAAGTCAATCAGAGCTTTATTAAATTCTGTCTTCAAAACAGGATCTCCTAAGTCATCAATGTCGACATCGCCTTCCTTTTCCATTACACTATTGTTCAAGTCGTCCCCAGCGTACAGTTTCTGAATGTATTCTTTCCATCGGTTAGCTCTGTCTTCTGAGCTTAAAAGAGGGTCCCCATCGTCAGCTTTAATGTTTTCTTCATTTCTCCAAAGTACTGTTTGATCTTTCTATATGCAACATCTACTTTTTCTACGACCATTTCCTTTTCTACTTCTTCACACTTTTCTTGTAGTCCTTTTTCTTTTGCTACTTTGCATTTCCTATTTATTTGATTTCTAAATTGCCTGTACTGCTCTCTTCCTGCTTCATCCTGAGCATTTTTGTACCTTCTCCTGTGATCCATCACCTCCAAAATGTCTTCTGTGATCCAAGGTTTTTGGGGCAGCTTGTTCCCTAAAGCCTAATGTTTTTTTACCTGCTTTCATTATTTCGGTTTTTAATGCATTCCATTCGTCCTCAGTTGAGCTCCTTTCACATTAACTTCCTAAACCTAAGTCTCCTATTTCTGTAAATTTTTCTCTCGTGCTAGATTGTTTCAGTTTATTCACTTCCCGTCTGTTCTGCTTATACTGCTTCTTTATTCGCTTAAATTTCAGTCTGCTCTTCCTTATAATCAAATTATGGTCAGAGTCTATATCTGCTCCTGGGTACGCTTTACAGTCTAGTACTTGATTCTTGAATCTCTGTTTGACCTGCTTCCTCGCTCATTTATTTCTCCTAGACCAAAACTTCCTACAGTATTCCCCTCATGTAAATGTTGCGGCACCAACGTGTGGTCATGAATTAACACTGAGCTACCGAACCAATCGAAGATACTAGACACGCAAGAAGGTGTTACCACTAAACGTTTGTGGACTGGAAAAACAGGATAACTAGGACAAAAGCTGTCTGCGGAGTTACTGGTGTACGATGTGTAATAACTAAGTATGTAAGGGAACAGGTGATTTTTTACGAACATTTTACTGACAATATTATTTTGATAAGGGCTGAAACTAAGTGTGCTTCAACCACGTTGGTACAAGTGTATTATACCAACGTCATAGGAACAGGTAAAATATGTGAAGGAGGAGGAAAATTAGTAATCATTGGTGTGTGATGGTAAGAGAAGGAAAATATGAGAATTCTGTATGAAATTTCGTGCTAGGGGAAATTAATGAGCAAGGAAACAGGTTGATATAATTTTGTAAAAAATATAAACTCATTATGGTGAACACACTATTGAAGAATAATGCACGAAGGCTATACACCTGAAGACGGGAATGCGGTTGATATCAGCTAGATTATATCAAGTTCAAGTAGAGATTCAGGAATGAGTTTCTACACTGTAAAGGATAACCAAGAGATGACATATATTATGACCACAATCTGATAGTTATGAAGTATAAGGAAACAATACAAACAAAGCAGCCTGGAAGTAAACACATTGAAACAATATAACATGACAGAAAAATATGCAGATATGGTAGGCGTTGCTCTAAGAAATAGCTTTGAAAGGAGTTGAACTGATTTTTTAGGCTTGACGTAGTCTGTGGGTAAATCGACGAATGCGAGCCACCAACATGCTGTGCTGCGTGGCGCGTTAGACGCTTTTTGGAACACACCGATTTATCCGAATTTCATGGAACTTTTCATACGTATACTTTAAAACAAATACAAAAATATTCTCCTTTCCCCCTCACCTTGATTTCTGTCAACGTTGTTCATCCTGTTTTGAAAGCACTCAGCACACGTATGCCTCAACTCAAGGTTGTCAGGTATTCCGGCGCGTAAGGAGCTTACATCAGAAACGTTTCTCTCTCAGGTCGTGGGTTCGTTCCGGTAGTAAGCAGAATTTTGTTTGATTTTATGAGCTACGCCGGGACTAAGGATTGCAATCCCGCGGGATCCGTGCGGGATTGGTAGTAACAGTTTTTTAACGCATATATTTAAAACATAGTTACTTAAAACGTTAATAAATTAAATAATAATTAAATTAATAAATAATTTTTAATGTTAAATGATTAAAATTAACAGTTAACAGTATTTTGATTGGCAAAATGACATTAAAACATTTTACCGTGTCTTAAGTGTATTTCGAGGTTTTACATTTTTGTTTTTTAATCTAAACCAATTTTATGATAAATAATAAAAATGGAAAATATTGAGTCTTAGGTCATATTATGTGCCTTACAATACATCACACAAGTTTAAAAATATGGTTTGCTTAATGGCCAAGTTACCAGAGTTTTTTTTTTAAAAAAATTCTAAATAAACGTTCAATAACACCGAGAAAAGCATTCCAATTCACAAAGTGAAGTGAATATACTCTGTAAAGTGTACACTTGGCTCAGAACAAGATCTCATAACTTTTTGGCACTGCACAAGCACGAGACTTGGCCTTTTTTTGCGTGATTCATTATTATACCTCCTGATTCCTTGATTGATATTACAGTTGATTCAATGTTATTAAAAGAAAGTACTCACCAACACGTAAACTATCAAGTATTTCAGATTTACTTATATGGCGTAACGACGTTCTTAGAGTGGAAATTATTATTTTTTAGTAAGAAAGGAGACTTTCTCGGCGAATGATTGCAGTGAAGTCCTCATAGGTTGTATCTCCGGATTTCATTGCAAACACACGAAATTACACACGTGAGGAAGACGGCGGAGGCAGCCGTCGAAGTATGATGTTCCTACAACACAATTCGTCGATACATCCGTGAAAATTTCGTTATAACTTTTTTTACTTTTAGTCGAAATAATAACAAGGAGAAGAGGGATTAATCGAAAGCCTGAGCGGCACATGTAAGCAGGTGGCTTTCGTCAAAGAAACGCATTGAAGCAGCGGCCAAAACAACAATAAGTCAAAGGATATACAATTGCCTTTTGATAGCTGTTAAATAAATAGGTACGCGATCGTTAAAATTACGATAACATTAGTTTCATGTTAACGAATAATCAAATTTTCAGCTAAAAACTAGGAAATCGTCACAATTACTTTATCTGCAAATACAGAAAATGGGACTAATGAAACCGTGAATAAAAAGCTGTAACTGTGTAGTTCATATAACGTGTGCGACACTTAAAAAATAATTATATAGTTAGAAAATCGTACTAAATACGCAACATAACTCAAATTACAGAAATGTGTACTCGAAACAAATGTAAGTTTTGATGAATACATAAAAGTATATCTATTTACTTACGAATGACAAAGGTTGACAAAAACAAACGTTTGTTCACACGAGTCGAATGCCAACTGGAAGGGTACAGGCAAACAGTGCAGAACATCCGACAGAGACCGAGTGGGGCAGAGAGTTACGCACTGACACGCGTTCCCGCCGGATTTTGCGTATCCGCTTAATTTTGTGCGGGATCCGCCAGACTGTCTAATGTTGTGGGATCCCGCGGGATTGCAATCCCTAGCCGGGACGTTCCGTGGATCTGGTCGCACGTTAAACTGTTGGTCCCTGTCTCTGACACAGTAGCTCGGTACACCTCCTTCTGGAAGATGAGTGGCACGCGGTCTGGTGGCTCAGTGCCTAAGCTGTCTAACTGGGGAACGGCAGGTCTCCGGTTCGAACCCGACTTTCACCTCTGGCACAGCTAACTATGTAATGCGAAGAA